>PHNY01214691.1:28070-46242 GCA_003724115.2 Anethum foeniculum
TCCAATAAATAATTTTCATTGTATGGGATATAACTGGATAGCATAGTTGTCACTATCTATCCTCGCAAAGGAATAATATTCTAGTAGAACAGTTACTAGAGTAACAGAATCTCAATAAAGTATAGATTATGTAGCTATAAAGAGCTAACATGAATATTTGTAAAACAGTTGCAATTTCGAATGTAAATGATTAACTATTATGAATTTAGAATAGGGGAGAATCACTTGCCTAGTAAGATAGCAATCTAAACAAACTATTCACGTCCAACCTCAACTGCCTGGCTAACTCCTGGTCTCGATTCTAGAAACCAAAATACTATTTTAGTAAACCAGACAACAACTTAGTCGACGTATTTCTACGTCTCAACAATTAACGCCTACCCATTCGTTAACCCTTTACAAAAGAAATTATATAAATAATATTATTAACTGGCTAGCAGCCACTGACCATATAATCACGTAATGCACATAGCCATATAATGCGCATAGCACATAAGACACGTCACATTTAGTTTAGTTCGTCAAACGGTTCGTTTTGATATGTTTAAAATAAAAAATGGTTCACAACTCATCTTTCCGACGAATACCGGTCCGTTAAATAGTACAATAAATAATTACCCCATTTTTAAAATAAAATTTTATGCTTATAAATATTTTTAAAAGAATTAGAGTATTTTTCTTAAGCTAACGGACTTCGTTTCGTCTCGATCGGACAAGCGGTTCATTTGTTATCGAATTATTAAAAATAATTCGATTACAATTAATTTTTAATCCCTAAAAATCAATTAAATCAATTAAATAAATTAATTAACTATTTATAATAATTATTTAATCAATTTAATCAATTTAAATTGATTTTTAGAATTTTTTGTAATTATTTAAAAATAATTCATTTATTAATTAAATAAATTAATCAATTATTCGAAAATAATTAATCAATTTAAAAATTAAATAAATGAATATTTTGAATTTAGAAAATAATTTGAAATAGTTAAAGATTTAAAATAAATCAGTTCTCTTATTTTATTTAAATTATAAAATTACTTAATTAATAAAATAATAAGTAATTTATTAAAATGAAATATGATTTTTCATTAAATTTTAAATAAAAAGCTCCTAACAGTTTTCCTAACCGGGTTTGTTATATGGGCCAACCGAGTCAGGAACGGGTCAGGGACGGTCACCGAATGCCGGGGAAGATGACCAGAAACTGGTCGAATGTCGACCGAAATATGGGTTCACCCTAGAAACTGGCGACTTCGCCGTTTTCCGGCGAACGCCCGAACAACAACAAATCATTACAGTTTCAACTCGTTTATCCAAATCAACCCAAAAACTATTCAATAACTCGATTATAACAACTTAAACATCAACCCATCAAGGCAACACAAACACCGACGATAACAAATCAAAATCCGGTAACTAAACCGTTGAAATCCGATTTCATGAAAACCATAACCAAAATCAACAAACAATATGGCAAAATAAAGCTCATGAACACCCGAAACTAATCCAACAATCAAAACAATTAAACGTTAACAGTTTTTACCGGAAAATCAATTTGAAATTTACGAAGTATCCCCGACTTCGAACTACAAACCCCAGCGTCTATTCAACACAATTAAACACGTAATTCGAATATAATAGACAAGATAAAGCTATGTAGATAATCAAAATCAATGAATAATCAACCAATACAGAAACCCCAATTCTACCAGTAGCAAATGCTCGTTCCAATTGCCCTTGAAATCTATAGCACCTACTCTTAGCATATCTTCAATAGTCTGAATTATTCTTTCACTTTGTTCGTCAGTCTACGGATGATAAGTGGTACTCATATTTAACTTTGTTTCGAGGCATTCTTGGAGTTGTCTCCAAAATCTTGAGTTAGAACGAGGATCTCGATCTGACACAATTGATACAAGAACTCTATGGCGCATTACGATTTCCTTTATGTATAGATGAACTAACTTGTCTAATGAAAACCTTTCGTTGATTGGAAGAAAATGCACTAATTTAGTCAACCTATTGATAATAACCAAAATTGTGTCATGACCAGCTCTGGTTCTCGGTAATCCTACCACTAAATCCATGGCTAGATGCTCCCATTTCCATTCGGGAATGTTCAATGGCTGAAGTAGTCCGCTAGGCCTTTGATGTTTCACTTTAACTCTTTGGCAATTATAACACTTACTTACCCATTCCGCAATTTCCTTCTTCATATTAGGCCACTAGAAGTTCTCTTTTAAGTCTTGATACATTTTAGTACTTCTGGGATGAATAGAATACCTAGAATTGTGAGCATCATTCAGAATTTCATCCTTTAACTCTGCTATATTAGGCATCCAGATACGAGAATAAAACCTTAAGATTCTTAAATTATTCTTTTAACTCCTTACTTCTTCTTCAGTCAAACTGTCTTTCTTATGGGCCATAATTTCTTCTTGACATCTTCTAATCTTCTCCAGTAACTTTGGCTGAAAAGTCATTGTATAAAGCATATCTGAAGTAGTGCTCAGAATACGAACCTCTATCTCCAGCTTTTCAAATTCTTTGACTAATTCGTCTGATGAAGTTATCAAATTCAGTCTTTCTTTCCTGCTTAAAGCATCTGCTACCACATTCGCTTTCCAGGATGATAATTAACGGAACAATAATAGTCTTTAATCACTCCAGCCAGCGTCTTTGTCGCATGTCGAGTTCCTTCTAAGTGAAAATATACTTCAAATTTTTGTGGTCGGTATAGATTTCACACCTAGCTTCTTCTGAATGAAGATTTACTTTAAACTGCGGGGTCCGTATAAACTCATACTGCTTCCAACAAGTAGTACCTCCAAACTTTCAATACCCATCTTATCCTTGTTAACTTCGATCTTGCATCAGATACTTTCGTTCATGAATATTTTGCTGTCTTGAAGCATTCATCGTTACTTTGATGTTCTGGGCCGATACATATTCAAGTCCTTAATGGAAAACATTACTATAGGTGGTAAAATTCCTTTGACCGTCTGAAAACGTAAACACTAGAGCATTTACCAATCTCTCTTCTTCATTTTTCTCATATTCTCTTCTTTTTTTCTTTTCCGCACGTGTCATGGCAAATAAACCTTTCATTCTCTCTTGTCCATTGCATGGGACTTAGCTATCTGGACAAAGTCCTACAAGAACTTGTGGTAATATCTCGGTAATCTCAGTAAACTTCTGACTTCTGTTGGCGTCCTCGATCCATCCCAATTCATGATTGCCTCGATTTTTTGATTCAGGAAAAATTATTTAAAAGTGACTCAATCTAATTGGAGTTAATTACTATTTAATTAAGCACCAGTTGATGAGATTAATCAACTAACTCCCTTTAATTGATCAATCAAACCAAGTGATGACTAACTAAATAGAATTCAAAACCAATTATACCAAATTGGTTTAGACATAAATAACCTTTTTCAAGACAAAAATCATAACATTTGGATGTTAAACCGAAATTTTAATAACACATAAAAGTGCGCTTCTAATTTTTAAAAGTTTAATATTTACAGGAAAATTTGGGCAGCACCTACTCTGTATTATTGACTTCCAGTTAAACTCAAGCTGACACCAGCAAGTCACAAACAAGTATATTATTCAACTAATACCAACCACATTTATCATAACTACACTTACTGCGAATTGACTTTAATCATAACATACCTCTTCAATCATACTAGAGTTGTGTACAACCATTTAATCGATGTGACCATGCATTTCCTCCTCATCCTTGAAAGATATCAGAAAATTACCAACGAATGCATGCAGTTATGAACTTATCCTAATATTTCTTGAAAACTCTGTTCATCGAGTCCATAAAGCTTTTGATGCATTAATCAATCCATATGTCATTAATAGAACTCAAAATGTCCATACCTGGTATGGGAAATCATTTTAGAAATATCTTCTGACTTGATCTTCAATTAATGATACTCTGCGCGTAAGTCACTCTAAGAAAATCATATACCGCCTTTCACTTAATCCCATAATCTGCTAGTCCTTGGAAATGAACACAGATTCTAAGTAGTCAACCAATTCAATCCTCGATAATCAATACACGGTCTTATGCTCTTATTCTTCTTTCATTGGCGTTCTCCATGCAAATATATTTGACCTTAACACGCCCCTTTCTAACAATCTGACAAGTAAATCACTGGCTCTTTCATTTCTATTTATACCATTCGATACCGAGCTTTCATCACTAGCTCGGTTCCTAGTGTTAAATCAATGGCTTCACTCCCTCTAGCTGGAGAAAACCTGAAAGCTCATCAGCGAACACCTCTTAAGATTCATTCGCAACTAGAGTTTTCCTCGATCTTCAGAATATTTCTGATAAATACCCCGCCACACGATTTCAATTTGCTTCACCTCTTTGACCTAATCATCTCTTACATGTATTATTTTCAGGAACCCCATCTGCTTCTGCATCGAGGTATATATTTGCCTTACCTACAGAACGAAATTTTATTTTCTTATTCCTATCTGTCGATTTGCACAATATCGTTCACCAACTAATCCATTTCACATCACCCTTCCTACTTCAAAAGGTATCCAGCTTGCACAAAGTAGTGCCCTACTAAGATTACACCAACGAGAATAAACTTGTCCCTTGCTTACTCGATTCTGATAGATACTTCTATGCCCAATACGTCATATGCACGCTGAACCATTCTTTGCCAATGAATATCTCACCTTTATCAACTTGCAAACACGTCCACATTGAACACATAATTCTATCTGTAATAAGGGGCTAGTTCAGTTCTTTTGAAATACCAGAGACAATTTCTCCTTAAGAACAAAATTTTGAACATGATTATGATTCGAGAACTTTGTAAAATAAATAACATTTTAATAAAATATTTGAAGTGGTTTATAATTCAATAAATCATTCTTGAGAGAAGAGGGATGAAAATAATTTGGATATGACTGAGAATAACCATATTAGTACTTAAGATGGCAAGTCTTTAGTACTATATGGCTTACAACCTATGATTAGGTGGCATCCCACCAAACCTTTGCCACAAAGACAAAAGTCACACCATATGCACTGCCTATATCAATCGAATGGTAAAATTTTGAAATGCAAATAATTTTTGAAAGATATACAATGAATTTTCTTCCCTTATTACCTTATAGAATTACATATGAAATAGGTTCATGCTTACCCAAGAATCAATAACAATGTAATATTCTCGGCAATTCATGACCATTTTCATGCACGTTAGGTGCCAATCTTGCAAAGTCCTTTGGAAATTGCATCCATGCTTGGGTTTATTTATAACAATTTCTTATCATTCAATGCCGCACCCCTAGCGTCGTTTATATGCATTCAATAAGTTAACGAACCAAACATTATATCCTTCTAGTAATCACAATTAGAACTTCTTATTTAATCTTTCTCGCGTTAAATTACTATTGATCACGCAACTTATCGGCTTGTTGGTAATATTGGTATCCTTCTTCAATTTCTGGAGACTTTCCCGATTTCCTTTAGTCATGTTCCGTCTTCGATCGGATCGACAAATCCCTTACACCCTAATAATATTACCGACTGGAAATATTTCAATACTACTATAGGTTGCCGCTGATGTCTACACTGCTGAACAGGAATTACAGTCTATCATCGGAAAGGTTTCAAAAATCATTGTGATAGCGGGTCCACTTGACCCTCTTAACTAATAATACGGGGTTGAAAACAATTAACCCTTCTCAGTTGCAGAATTCAGCTGAAGAAAGAAGCAACTTATCTAGCAATTTGACAACCGCTTTTCTTTTCTTTTTTTTGCATTTAATCCTTTAGTTTAAGAGCTTCATTTTAATTTTCCTGTTGGGAAAACCTTTTGCAAAACCCTTTTTAAAAAAAAAAAATTCTAGTCACAAGGTTGTCATTGCTATATGAGTTGCGTGCTATTCTCAAAGATGAACAATAAGGTATCAAGACAAAGAAAGTAAGGAAATATAGGAGGTTCAACTAAAGAAATGATCATCAAATATCATTCAGAGTATAAGTGTGTACTCGCTTCAGTACAACTGAAATGGTATACAAAGGAACACGAAGAAGATGTTCAGTTTCATTAACAGCAAGGTTATAGAAAATTCACCACAAGAATTTCATTACTATAACTCCAATATATTGTTGTTTCTTAACTCTGATGATGGCCTATGATATGCATCTATCCGCGTCATCCATAGTCTTATACACAAGGAATACAAGCAATGAGATCTTGTAGTAACCGTATATCTGAATAATCCAACTTATTGTGCACATCTGCTATTCGGCTGCTAATAAACCATTATACCAATATTTCGAAGTTCGGTCATAATTTACTTTAGAATACATATTAACCTCGTGGGGTCCATCTCCCCTTTGCTGGTCGAGAAAAACTCAGCTAGACGCTGTATAACTATTTTCTGAATAACTTTAACTCTAATGTTGACATTCGGTACTACATTTGATATTCTCACAATCATCTCTGGTGTCATTAAGACAACCAATCGACACTACTTGATGCTTTGTCCATACATAAATTCACTTTCTCTTGTCGATTCTCAGTATACCTGGTAAGGTACAATTTTGTCGCACTCTACGCGGTGCCTGAAAAGTGGCTAAAGTAGCGAAAAGAATCCTCGCAGTTATACCGAATTGATCGTCAATAACGCTTATGTAACTAGTAGTTTTGGCCTTTTTTATACGCTCAACCTATCTTAACGATCACGACCTTACCTAATAATCTCAGCTCTATCCTCAAGAACCTAAAATCAATACAACAACACTCAACAAACGCAATACGAAACTCACTCGCGACGCTCTCTGAACCAAGACAAGACCGTATCCAATAGTCTTAGCACCAACTCGATATGAGTTTAAACATGTTCCTATCTTAAATGATCTATATCCTATCTTAACATGCATCTAACCTTAACCTGTTTTAGTGATCAACCTGTTGCTCTGATACCAACCTGTGACGCCTTCCAAATCCGGGGTCTAGATTTGGGAGTCACAAACCAACAAATAATATAACACAACCTGGATAATATAAATAACTACAACCCCTTTAACTTACCACTGGATCGATCACATGTTTGATGTGAAACATGCACCAATAAAATATATAGTTATTACAAACCACTTAGTGTTATTAGAATAACTTCGAAAAGAAGTTACGCCAATAACCAAAATGTCTGGTTAAGTTTTACATCTAATTCTAGTTTTTATTACAAAACATCTATCTACGCAGTCTTGACTCTCCCAGAACCTGCATGCTCAGGTAACTGAAATCTAACTCTCCTCGGGGGTCCGCGATACACAACCTTTCTGGCTGTATGTCAAATGATGGCCATACTCGGGTTTAACAGAAAGATTAAATAAAATAAACAAGGGTGAGCCTAAGTTGCTCATCAAGCTATATGAACTAATAAACATGTATAACAATCTCAAGATAGCAATATATGAAAGACTGTAAAGCATTTAAATCTTTAACCTTTGTTTGCCTTTATATGAAACCAAGTACGACGCTACATTGCAGCCGATGATTAGTCACGAAGCAACGATGGTAGGCTCCGAGTATTTCTGCAAGTCACCTATCCACAAATCTCTATGGGTACCCTGGCACACATTGGCCAGAAATAATAATCGTTGGGTCGGCGTCTCGGCCACTTACGCCTTCCAATCTCAAGAAGAGGAGTTGGTTCAATCGATCTCCTTCTCAACCGCTCGCCCTCTCACAGGGTCCAGAGTGATCTCATTGACTGATGGCGGAATAACTCGAACAATTAGTTATCCGCTAATCCAATAAATAATTTTCACTGTATGGATATAACAGGATAACATAGTTGTCACTATCTATCCTCGAAAAGGAATAATATTCTAGTAGAACAGTTCCTAGAGTAACAGAATCTCAATAAAGTATAGATTATGTAGCTATAAAGAGCTAACATGAATATTTGTAAAACAGTTGCAATTTCGAATGTAAATGATTAACTATTCTGAATTTAGAATAGGGGAGAATCACTTGCCTGGTAAGCAAGCAATCTAAACAAACTATTCACGTCCAACCTCAACTGCCTGGCTAACTCCTGGTCTCGATTCTAGAAACCAAAATACTATTTTAGTAAAACAAACAACAACTTATTCGACGTATTTCTACGTCTCAACAACTGACGTCTACCCATTCGTTAACCCTTTACAAAAGAAATTACATAAATAATATTATTAACTGGCTAGCAGCCACTGACCATATAATCGCGTAATGCATGTAGCCACATAATGCACATAGCACATAAGACATGCCACATTTGGTTTAGTTCATCGAACGGTTCATTTTGATATATTTAAAATCAAAAACGGTTCACAACTCATCTTTCCAACGAATACCGGTCCGTTAAATAGTACATAAAATAATTACCCCATTTTTAAAATAAAATATTATGTTTATAAATATTTTTAAAAGAATCGGGGTATTTTTCTGAAGCTAACGGACTTCGTTTCGTCTCGATCGGACAAGCGGTTCATTTGTTATCGAATTTTTAAAAATAATTCTATTATAAATAATTTTTAATCCATAAAAATCAATTAAATCAATTAAATAAATTAATTAAGTATTTATAATAATAAATTAATCAATTTAAGTCGATTTTTAGAATTTTTTTGAAATTATTTAAAAGTAATTCATTTATTAATTAAATAAATTAATCAATTATTCGAAAATAATTAGTCAATTTAAATAATTAAATAAATGAATATTTTGAATTTAGAAAATAATTTGAAATATTAAAAGATTTAAAATAAATCAGTTTCTTATTTTATTTAAATTAGAAAACTAAATTAATAAAATAATAAGTAATTTATTAAAATGAAAAATGATTTTTTATTAAATTTTAAATAAAAAGCTCATAACAGTTTTGCTAAAAAGGGAATTGAACTGAAATGGATCAAAAGAGGGTTTGTTATATGGGCCAACCGGGTTAGGAACGGGTCAGGGACGGTCACCGGACGCCGGGGAAGATGACCAGATTCCGGTCGACATTCGACCGGTTTCCGGGTTCTACCCAGAAAACCCAAAAACCGGCGACTTCGCCGTTATCCGGCGAACGCCCGAACAACAACAAATCATTACAGTTTCAACTTGTTTTCGATCCAAATCAACCCAAAAACTATTCAATAACTCGATTATAACAACTTAAACATCAACCCATCACGACAACGCAAGCATCGATGACAACAAATCAAAATACGGGAACAAAATCGTTGAAATCCGATTTCATGAAAACCATAACCAAAATCAACAAACAATATGGAAAAATAAAGCTCATGAACACCCGAAACTAATCCAAAAATCAAAACAATTAAACGTTAACAATTTTTATCGGAAAATCAATTTGAAATTTACGAAGTATCCCCGACTTCGAATTACAAACTCCAGCGTCCATTCAACACAATTAAACATTCTGAAAGTAGAAATTTATACCTCTTTTACTGAAATTGATGGTAGATATAGATAGAACAGAACTCAAGCTTCGATTTGGTTACTCAAACGTTACAAACAAAGATCGCTAACGACTGTTTTGATCGAATTTGATTCTTAGTCGCCCAAGAACACCCACACCCCCACTTTCTGGACAATTCTGTTATTTTCTGATTTTTGTAAAATTTTATTAATTACAAATTCTATTAATATTTTCCTAAAAAATATCCCCTAATTACAATTAGGGTCTAATTATATCATTAAATGTAAATAATTAGCTCCAATTTATAATTTATGTGGATTTAATTTTTAAAATAATATTTTTAAATAAATACAACATATATGCCAAATTTCCTAAAAATTTCGAATAATTCAAAAATACAAAAATATAAAATATTTTATAGAGCAAAAATTTTATTAAAATTAAAATATGATTTTAGCAAGCCCCGAGGCACCCGTAGGGTCCCGATCCGATAATTTTTGAAAAACGAGAACATTTCCTAAATTACTAGAAAAGCCCGGATTTTAATATAAAAAGCTCAAACTGATAAAATGAAGCTCAATATGAAAAACAGTAATAATGGGCTGTACAAATTTGATTCTATTTAATTTAAAATCAACCAGACACATTTAACGCAAAATAAAATAACGTAAAATATTCAGAAAATATCCTAGACCATACAGGATATTAACAGGCACATAACACGTAACAGATAAGACAAAAAATGCACAATTAAATTTTAAAACACATAATATTTCACTTATTATATCAGAAAAATAGTCGCGAAAATTCCCGGATATTACAAGACATGTTACGGTGGAGCTTTGTCATAGAGTTACATTCACCTAGGCGTATGGGCAGAAGCGTGGGATCCGGAGAACCATAAGCATTGCAACACATCCTCCGGTGCTAGATGACAGTGTTCTATATATCTAAAATTGTAATGAACAACACAACAATTAAAATGAAATAGACATATGAGAGCCACAATAAGAAAGATAAAATACTGATAGAAAGTAACGAGCTACTGAAGCTTGCCAGGCATCATCGCCATTACAGAGAAATAAAAATGTACAAGGAAAGAAAAACAAATCTTATCCAGTCTGTTCTCCCTCTCTATTCTCACTAATATTTATTAATCAGCTTGGACACCTGTCACACAACTAGTGGCTAAAACAAGGACAACTTGTGCACATGATCCTATACTATTATTCCCCTCCTGAGCACGTGCCTTACAAGTAAACACTAATAACATTCTCTTATTTCTAATAATAAAATGTAACCAACAAAATATTAATCTAGCCATTACAATAGCTCCTCCTTCAAATAATCCTTATCCTCAAGGATTAAACTAAGGGTATTGCTCCATAATCGGCACGGCGTCTTCCCAACTAGCGTCCTCTGGAATGGAATGGGACCACTGTACAAGCCACTGTACTACAGTAGCACTGTTGTGTTTGACTATTCTCCTCTGCAGAATTTTGACAGGATACACTACAAACTGCCCTTCAGTTCCCTGACGGGGTAATTCAGTTGAAACCACGTACTTCTGTCCCACCTTCCGTTTGAGCATACTAACGTGGAAAACCGGTTGAATTTGACTTCTAGCTGGTAGAGCTAATTTATTTGCCACCTTACCCACACATTCCACTACTTGGTAAGGTCCAAAGGATTTATGGGACAACTTCAGATTCCTACGAATAGCAACTGACAGCTGCTTTAAGGCTGCAGCTTGAGAAATACCCAATCTCCTACCTTCAGAACAACCTTACTTCTTCTTCTGTCTACATACTGTTTATATTTTGAGCAGAATGTACAGCCTCTTTAAACAAATGGTCCATGGCCTCTCTCCTAACCTGGATATCTTCAGCTACACCCACAGTAGACCTATAGGAGGAAGGTAAACATATTGGTCTGGGTTGGATACCGTACAAAGCTTCATACAGACTCATCTTGATTGCACTATTGTACATTGAGTTATACCACCATTCGGCTAAAGCCTACCACTTTGTCCACAACTTTGGTAGTTGACTTGCTATAGCTCGTAAATATTGTTCTAAGCATCGATTGAGCCGTTCAGTTTGGCCATCGGTTTATGGGTGATAACTGGTGCTCATGTGCAGTTTGGTTCCCATAAGATGAAATAACTTGTTCCAAAATTGCCTGGTGAACAGTTTATCACGATCAGAAACAATTGTTTGAGGCATACCGTGAAGTTTAAAAATGTTGTCCAAGAAAAGCTGAGCAACCATAGTAGCTGAATAAGGGTGAGATAACGCGATAAAATGACCTATTTTTGATAGCCTGTCAACAACCAGTAATGTACAATCTTTTCTCAATGACAGTGGTAAACCTTCAACAAAGTCTAGAGATATACGCTCCCACACTTTCTCAGGAATAAACAAAGGCTGCAATAAACCTCCTGGGTATTGGTTACTTGTTTTGAACCATTGTCAAATATCACATGTGCGTACATAGTCACTGACCTCAGACCTAAGCTTTGGCCAATAGAAGAACATATAATTTTCTTATATGTTGAGTCTTGACCCGAGTGACCACCAGCTGGGCTGTCATGAAGCTCCCATATGATACTCTTCCTTATATCTCTAGCTGAGCCTACATATATTTTTCCCTTATGTCTTAATAACCCTTTCTCATATGAAAACTTGTTCTGAGCGATATCTTTGACTGCCAGTCCTTCTATTATTTTGTGCACCTTACAGTCAGCATTGTAGCTGCCCATTATTTCGTGTATCCACTGTGGTTGTACTGCAGAAATTTCATTAATCATACTCCCATTTTGGGCTTCAGGAAGACGAGACAACGCATCAGCTATAGTGTTCTCTTTCCCTTTCTTTTTAATGATCTCATAGTCGAGCCCCATCAGTTTGGCTAACCATTTTTCTTATAAGAGGGTCGAGAGGCGTTGTTCAAACAAAAATTTCAAACTCTGGTGATCGGTTTTAATAAGGAAATGATGTCCTTGGAGAAAATTAAACCACTTTTGCATAGACATAACTAGGACTGATTGTTCCTTCTCATAAGTAGACAATCCTTGATGCTTTGGAGCCAATCCTTTACTCAAAAATGCCAACGGTCTCCCGTGCTGCATCAGACCTGCACCTATTCCATGAGCACTAGCATCTGTTTCAAGAATGAAAGGAAGTGAATAATCTGGTAGTGCTAGTACGGGAACTGATACCATTGCCTCCTTCAGCCTCTCGAACGCTATAGTAGCCTTATCACTACAGCAGAATGTGTTTTTCTTTAACAAGTTAGTCAAAGGACGACTAATCTCCCCATAACCCTTCAGAAAACGCCTGTAATATCATGAGTTGTTTGATTTTTCAGGAGTAGGCCAATCTTTCATAAATTGCACCTTGCTTGGGTTAGTTGACACCCCATTCCTTGTTATGACATGACACATATATTCAATTGAGGACTGCCCAAACTGGCATTTGCTACATTTCACATACAAGCTGTGTTCCACCATTTTTTGGAGTACCAGTTGCAAATGTACCAAGTGTTCCTCCATTGTCTTGCTATATATTAGTATATCATCAAAGAATACCAGCACGTTCTTCCTTAAATGGTCCTGGAAAACTGTGTTCATTAAAGCTTGAAATGTAGCCGGTGCATTAGTGAGACCGAAGGGTATTACCTTGAATTCGGGAAGCCCTTGGTGTGTCCTAAATGCCGTTTTATGAACATCTTCTTGAGCTACCCGGATTTGATGATAATCTGAACGCAAGTCTAGTTTTCTAAACCAAGAAGCACCGCACAACTCATCCAACAATTCGTCTATAAGTGGAATAGAATATTTATTTTTAATGGTGATGTTATTCAACCGTCTATAATCAACACACATACACCAACTTCCATCCTTCTTTTTTACTAATATGATGGGAGATGCAAACGAGCTGGTGCTTTCTTGAATAATTCCGTTTTTTAGCATTTCCTTCACCTGCCTTTCTATCTCAGTTTTCTGCACGTATGGCACCTTATACCCATGTTGACAAACTGGCTGACTCCCCACCATAAGTGGAATTTTGTGGTCACGTGTCCGCACTTGAGGAAGTTCTTTTGGTTCCACAAACACTCCGTCATACCTCTGTATCACCTGTTGCAACTCAGATGGCAGTTCAGTACTGGAATTTCCAGTAGATTCGCTTGGGGTTGCTGTCATCATACAAATATAGCCCTCTACCATACCGTTGGAAGCCTTGAATATTTTGCTAAGCTTCTTTCCTGTAATGGTCTGCAGTGAACCTTCTTTTGTGTCACCTTGCAAGGTTATCCACTTCCCATCATGCTGAAACTTCACCCACACCTTTTGATAATCAAACGTGATGGGGTTATGTTGACGCAACCAATCAACACCCAAAATAACATTTGAATTACTCAAGGGAAACAAACTCAATTCGCTTGTAAACTTATGACCTTGTGTGTCATACTGAACATCTCTGCAACTGGAATCCACTATCACCTTCGAGCCATCAGCTACTGTTACTAACAGTGGAGCTACTACCTCTACAGTAATACCCAAAGTCTTTACTATACCAGAATTTACAAAGCTATGCGTAGAACAACTGTCGATGAATATGCTTACTCTTTTCCCTTTGATACTCCCTTGCAGCCTTAAAGTGCCCATTAATTTGCTGCCCACCGGAGCATTAATCTAAATTTTTAAATATATTGTACCGTGTAATTATATATGTATAACTAAATTAGTGAAAAAATTATATGTCATCATATTAAATTGATTTTGGTTAATGTCCATTGAATTATTTCACTAATATTCAATTATCAGATTAATCCTTGAATAGTGTTTTCACCGATTAACTCTGATTTTCACTTTTTACAACACCAAGTACAACCTAGAATTCTAAATTCAATTCTAATTTTTTAAGTTAATTATTGTAAATGTTCAATAATGTTTTTTGATTCGTTAATTATATATGAGGGCTTTCATTGGTCAGATTGCTCCGGTTAAAAGCATTATTGCAATCTCGCCCAATTAAATTGATTTGAATATTTTCAAACCAACCTATAAAATATTAACTCATAACCCAATCATACTCATCGTACATCATTCTAGGTTGGGTTTGGTCAACTTTAATGTAATACCCACAAAATTTCCGATATAGATATTTTTGAGATTATTAAGATTTAATATTTTTTTTAGATTATATTGTTGAATTATTTAGTGTACGAGTGAATAATGTATAATTTGGAACTAACTAGGCATTAATTATATCATATTTTGTTATAATATTATTTAATTTAATTTTATTTAATTATCAGTAAATATACTCAGACAATTATAAAATGTACTTTAAATACGTTTACAAATATATCGTTAAAGGAGTGTAACTATAGATTCTATTTATTATAAAATTTTATTCATGGAAAACTTTTAAATCATTAGTCATTAGTTGTATAATTTTCATTTAAATTAATTGAAGGGAATAGATTTTTTTTTACAAAATATTGATAAAGTCGAAGCTTCTCAAGGAAGCTTATCCTTAAGAGTAAATGAGTAGCTTCTAGAAGAAGCTTGTACTAGTACTTGCAAATAAATAAAATAGTTGTCCTTGTGAGTAAATAATGAAAACTCAAATATATATATATATATATATATATTATCTAAGATTAAATCTTATTATTTTGTTAATCACAAAACACACACACACACAAAAAGAAAAAAAAAACTCTCTCGAACCCTTGGTAAATTTTTGGAAAGTAGAAGCAAAAGGATTGGATTTCATTATCTTGCAAAAATTCGGATTGGAGAGGAATTTAAAGTTAGGATCTCCACTTATTTTATTTTCGCAAATTATTAAAGAACCATTAGAAAGGAAAAGACTGTCGTAGATAAGGCGTGCGAGAGTAATTGCTTGTAATTTTGCAATTATACATCGGACCTTAGTCAAGTTTTTCTCTGGTCCTTTCCCAACCTTAAATTTTTGTTAAATTGTTGAAAATATTTTGATATGCTTATCATTTATTATTCGCTGATCGTATTGAATAATTATTCGTACCCGCAATTTAATTTAATTTTGATGGTTATTAAATAGATTGTTCATGATAGAATTTTCTTTTGTATCAACGTAAATTATAATATTTTAGTTACTTGACTATTTCTATCGTCCAGGACAGTTATATTATTTCTTCTCGGTTGAATATAAAGTTCTATATTCAGCTAAGTATTTATATAACACTAAATTGATTTATTTTTCAAATCGATTACTTGTTGTTAATCAACTTCTTTCATTATATTTAAGATCTGTCGATATGTATTTTCCTAATTATTCCTAAATCACTTGAGAAGTTTTAGAATTTCCATCGTTATAGTTTCTTTGGTCTACATGTGCCGACATATTTGTCGTGTCGATGAAACACTTTTATTCAATAATTAATAGATCATTGATCGGTCCAAGAATTTACGTGGTTTCGTGTTTCATTCTCGAATACTTGTTATTCAATTGTGAAGTGAGAAATTTATCAGTGGAAAGTTCATCTATACTGGTCAACGTGAGTATTAACTCACGATAATTGATATGACAGTCCAATTTTTGGACAAGTTATTCGGCTTGTGTGTGGCCATAGGTTAAGACGTTAACCCTTCTTTAATGCTAGCAGTACGTGTTTGGGCGGTCTTATGGTGAGCTGTGATCGGGTGAGCATAAGATTGGCAGGAGGATGGTACACTGTGATAGTTGATCGATGTATCGGTTGGAATATGATCAGTTCTATCTTGAAAATAAATTTTGTGATTTGCCAGATAAGTATTGTTGCTTATCACTGTTTATTGATTTTGATCAATTACCATTGTTATGAATAATTTATTGTTCTTGGCACCCTTCGTTATTATTTTGAGAACTGTCGTATACTATACTTGCTGAGCACTCAGTTGCTCACTCTTGCTATCCTAATTACCAAACAGTGAAGAAGGAGAAGGATGACATGAGTCAGCTAGCAAGGCATCAGAAGGGAAAAGAACAAGTTTAAAGCAGCAGTGTTAGCCCTATGTTATCAGTACTTATAAGTAGTAATGTTTTTAAAAAGGTTATGTAACCAGTAGTTGAACTACCAGACTTGTATTTTTGCACTTAAATATGTATGTACTAGACATGTGTGTACGATGACTCGATCCTGAGGACTGTGGAGTGGTGTCCACAGTGAAGATTATAATATTATGGTTTGTAATGCTAATACAGGTATGTGAAGCATGGTACCGTGATGACTCGAATTCACGAAAGGGTGGATTTGGGGGCATCACATAGTTAGTATCAGAGCTGTAGTTATATTCTTAGGAAACGAACCTTTTGGAATATAATGCGACGGGAGAGTTATGACTATTAGAGTACATATAATATTTTCTATATAGCTATTATAAGCGACGTCCCTCCTGGGGAATAACAAGAGACTAAGTGTAAATTGTCACTTAATTTTAGATGATCCATGTTATATGCTTAGTTAGTAGCGACCATATAAAGCTTGGACTACAATGTAGAGGTTGTTGGTAACTGCTTCAGAGTCAGACCAGCACGAGGTACGCGTATCAGAGATGGATACAAAGTGAACCACAATTATGTGTGTCACAAACAAAGCTAAACTATTGAAGGATTTCTTGAATGTGATGTCTGCGTATGAAGGTCATGATTCATCCACTACGACGTCCGTGAAAGTGTACATTCCGTTTCAGAGATTTCCTTCCTCTCATGCAGCGAACTGTTGTGAGCATAGTTGTAAATTTACATTAAAAATTGTTAGATAACCAACCTCCTTCACCATTATTATTAACGATGCTTATCATTGAAGACCGCATAGACCTTTTCTTTGCTTTTTGAAAAGTAACCCTATTGATCAGAGGATTAACTTATTTGAAGTATGAACCCATCTTGTATCCCTCTTAACCTTAGGTATCCCTTATAATAACTGAGATGAAGAACCCTATTTATATAGGGGATAGAGACTATTTGTCTGTGAGATAGAGGTCTGGTGGAACGCCTCCGATTGATCTGTTACATGTCATTAGAGTACTGAAGGCTGGCCACCTTGTGTACTTTGACGATTGTCCTAATGATAACGTATCAGATGTTCACTGATCATATTGATCTCTCAGTTTAACCCTTTTAAAAAAGACATTGATGAACAAGTAATCCTAATCATACCATCATTCAGAATTATTCTGATTCCGGTAAGGATTAGTATTTAAGAGTAGTATACAGAAGTGATAAAATTATGGAGTGATGAAACATTCCCGTTAAAAGGAAAAGTCAAGAAATCAATTTTGTGTACTGATCGTTAATCAAGGATATACCATCACACTAGTTCGTCATTGGTATCTTCTGAGCACATTCATAGTATTCATTTTGAAAAATAGAGGAATCATTCAATTGAGTTCTTTTAAAGTAAGAAATGAAGTGAAGTTCAATGCATATAAGATGTATTGTTGATTGATGGAAATTGATGGTTTCACATTGAGAAATGATAGAATATATCATTGATCTTTCGTTCAGTTAAAGGATTTAAGATTTGATGTCTAAGATATTTAATCGGATTTTTCACCTTTTGAAGTTCAGAAGAAATGATTCTACACATTAGATTAGACCAACTTTTCCCAACCTATTAGCTTTGTTATGGATGTTATTAACTATTTGGTTGGTGCATGTCTACATGC
>PHNY01214718.1:0-12214 GCA_003724115.2 Anethum foeniculum
ACCTTTACATACACTTATATTCATTATCAAACACTAATACGGACTCAGAATTTCCATTCAAGACGTCCTATATAGTGTGACATGATTATATTTCTTAATCAGCAAAAATTACTATTCATCAGGGTTTTGAATAGTTACAAAAATTAGGGTTATTACAAAAAATATACATTTTAATAATTTTGAGTACTAACATGATTTGATAAATTGTAGATTTAATGTTACATAATGACATCGTTGGTGCAATAGTTGAGGTGTGTAATTCAATTCCGGATGTCTAATATTTGATTCAACGATGAATCAATCTTTATTCCCATTATAAAACTAAAACCTATCGTAATATTGGTAGAAAATTATTCAATTATAAATTCCAATACCTATCGCAGTAGGAAAGAGGGTTACATTTAAACAAAACATTCAAACCTATACTACCAAATCTGAAATTTCATTCCTTTCATTTTATAATCAAGTTCATATACTTGATTTGTAATCTAGTAAAATTCAGAATAAGGTATAGTTGTTGGTCATATTGAAAAATAGACTTAAATTTGAATATAATGTGATTTTTATCCTTAATTGTGTGCAAGCCTTCAAAAAAATATTAACAAAGATAAATTTGAGCATATATAATGATTCCTTCCCACATGCTACAATGAAGATTAATAAGCAAAATGACTAGCTAACTTATTGTTATTTATTAATACTCTAATAAATATGACAATATGAATATAAAAAGAAATTCAATATATACTACCCTCTATCCATTTGATTTGTATAAAAGGTTTTTTTTTTCAATGTTCATATTTTAAGACGAGAATAAAACATGTTTTTATAATTTATTTTTGAATTTTTCTTTTTTTGAATTAAACTTCAAATGTTACATTTTTATTTAATAGAATTTTTCTTAAAATAATTTATGAAACTATTTTATAAATGTGATTTAAAATGCGTGTCAGTTCCTCAATATATACAATTCAAAATACAATTCAAATGGATGTCAGAGTATATTATAAAGATCATGGCATAGTTCCTCCCCACAAATAAGTACTACCCTCCGTCATTTATATACATATTCTTTTTAGTGTTCGACACGCATTTTAACACGAATATAAGGTATGCTTCCATAATTTATTTTTAAATTTTTCTTTTTCTGAACTAAACTTCAAATTTTAAATTTTTATTCAGAAAAAAAATAATTTAAAATAATTTATGGAGCTATGTTATAAATGAGCAGTTAAAATACGTGCCGAGCTCATGTCCCAATGTATATAACTCAATGGCACAGATGGAGTAGTAAATTTACAAGTTATCTCAAAGTTCTATATATTTCCATATATATTTCAGTAGAAAAGCAATAAATTTTTATTATATGTTTATATGTTGGACCTCGTCATAGATGAAGCTCATAACTTATTTTGTTGTATAATTATGGCTACATGTTTGCGTTGAAAACCAATATATGAAATTAATACTTTTTGTAATTAGTGAAAGTAAAATGAAAGATTCTCAAATCAAATTCTTGTTAATAAAAGATTTAAAAGATTCATTACTTATATATTTTGGAGAGAAATAAAAACAAATTTTGAATGTATTTTAAATTATCAAATTATTTTCATTGCCTATGCTTCAAAGAAAGGTTTACACCATGGTAATTAGCAAAACAAAAGAAGAGGACTCAATCTAATCTTTTTTAGAAATAAAAAAAATGAAATATTGTCAAACCAAAAAATGCACTCAAATATGTAAAAATAATAAATCTTAATGTACTTCTCACGTCGAATGATTAGATGAAATTGAAAAACTATAATGCAAATATATTTTATATTCATAATTTGCAAATGAGAAAATATGAAACCAGTGAAGTTTTTGAAATGAATGTCTCATAAAGAAATTGTGAATACTATATGATCAAATACTCTATATGCACACAAATATAGCATTTGGAAAATTAAGTTATAGTTGTTTAAGTGTTGTGAAATGGGGAAGTAGTCTTCCACAAATTCAACGCCTTTCTATTAAAAATTTTGCTCTTGAGGAAAATTTCCTGCTTGAAAATTATTTTTCATGAGGAACAGACAAACACAGGAAATGTGGAAAATACAAAAAAATGTGGCAAATATTTTCCACATGGTCAAACAAATCCAAAAAATTATTTTCTTAAAAATATTTTTTACAGTTCAAATTAACATAAGCAAAATATTTTCCTTGCAACATTTTATAGAAAATACCGAGCCTTAAGCCGAGCTTATTGAACTTCACATTTTCCAAATTTTTACAAGAAATTCTCTTCCATCAAAATTCTAAGGCTTGTGTAAAATCTAAAATGTTTACCCTTACTGCCATCAAAACCTATTACACAGATTACATTATATATATCTCCATGTTCGTTCCTTACTAATCACTTCAAATGTTGTCCTATCTTGAGTGAGATGCTTTTCTCAAAGTAAAACCTAGAAATAACAGTAGGTTTACTTATATGGAAGCTCGTACTGCAATTTCTCAAAGTGAGTTGATGCAGCTCGTATAAATGAGAAGTCATAGCCAAATTCACCTTCTAATCTTGATATTTGATTGACATTGTCCTAGGACATGATTCTCCATCTTTGTTCTTGGATATGTCAAAATTCACTCCTAATGATCAAGATTCAAAACATGATGATTCGTTGGAATATCATAATTTCATTTCTACTTGAAACTGTTCTTATTTCAACTGCTAATCATATTCGGTCAAAAGAAATTTCTCATCAGTCAATAGTTTTACCGAGTCAACAGATATTTCACATCCATTGGTTGACACATATATTCGTGAATCAACTGATACACTTCAAAAATGCAAATATGATCACATTAATCTAAGTGTAAATGAAGTTAAAGAACACTATATATCTGTGAAACTCTTCAGAGATGAACAAGGAGAGATACAAGGGTGGAGATGGGAGTTGTGAAGTTTGAGTGGGGGTAGTCTTGAATGTGAGATGGAAGGAGAAATAATGGAAACTGTTGATGCTGTTGATCCTACAGTGACGACAGAACCAGTCCCGTTAAAAAGGAGGATATTCAAATGAAACTAAATAATATTTCTAGGGCTCCTATAACATTTCAGCATAAAGTGCTTGCTTATCAAATACTAGGATAAACTTCCAATGCAGGTGCTGAAAGGAAGTTGGGATTGACTCGCACAGAACAATCAATGTTAAACGCCTATGAATGTTTATATCACATAGTGGATGTCGATACTGATGATGAAATCTATGAGGGAGAGGCTGAAGACGAATATGAGAATGTAAATCTCCCAAATTGGATCAATGAGACTCCATTGATCAACATATATGACGTAAACAGATACGTAGCTCATCAGTATGAGACCACAAAGAGCTTCAACAGTACAAGACCCCATCCAAGACAAGATAGCAGAATTATATATGGACAACTTAAAGCTATGTAAAATTCACTTGTTGGGTCCTCTTCATTCTCTTATTTTTTTACGAATAGATGAGGGAGATATGATTTGTAAGTATAGATCTTGCTATATATATTGTTCATGTAAGGTGTTGATATTTGAAATTTTATTATATGAAAGTATTTTAAGTTAATTAATAGTCACTTTTTTGTTGGGATTTGAATGGCATTTTCAAATGTATTGTTTTATGAATTTAGATTTTTTCAGGAATATTACAGGTTAAAATCTGGCAAAAAAATGACTAAATTAGATTATTTTTTAAAAATATGAAGCTTGCATAGGGTTTCTAAAAAAGTTGTTGTTTTGAAGTAAAAAGGCTTTAATAGCGGTTGTAGAAGTGCTACCTAAGTAGTACATGCACTTGGGTAATGTTTAATTACATCTTATAGAAGTGCTATCTAAGTATTGTACTTGGAAAGCACTTAAAAAAGTGTCATGCAAGTGAAATGAACTTGCGTAGCACTGGTTTACATAACTTTTAAAAGCGCTATGTAAGTGCAAAAAGAAACGCTATGCAAGTTAAAATATGTAGTAGTGAAGAACTTCTAGAGTACAAGACCCCGTCCAAGAAAAGATAGGAGAATTCTATATGGACAACTTAAAGCTAAGAAAAATTCACTTGTTGGGTCTTCTCAGTTCATTCTCTTATATGAGGTCTGAAATTCAATCTATTGGAGAAGATCAAAGGAAGCTTGCTGATGAAAAAACGGATACCTTATACTTAAAGCTGACAAGTGAACTGAAGCACGAAACTAAAATAGCTCATCTCAAATAGAATGACTTCTTTGGAAGGCTAGTGAACCCTTATCTATTGATGATAACAAGAATGGAAGAGTATCATAGAACTATTTTAGTCGGAACCCTTATCTGTTAAGAGAAACAAAAACCCCTTAGATTGCAATCATTAACATGATCGTCTAAATTATTTGTCTTGTATTTTTAGTTTGATTTTTTTCTTTAAGTTACTCTTTAAGTTATTCTTAATAAACTTTTTATTCAAAAAATTTTCAAAGTGATTGTATTCAACCCCATTTTACAATCTTTTGTTGATAACTAGGATTAACATGACTCTATATAAAAGGTCATATCCCTTGTAACTTGAACTGCATCTTCACTATACATAGTCATCTAGCACGTTCCATTAGTGCCTAATATTAAGCCCTACCATTAAAACTCTCAAAGCACTGTAAATCTTGGCATTAGGTACATCCTAATTTTCATGCTACAACAATTTCTTACAAGTTTATAAATTATTTTAGCCTATCTTAGAAGATTGCCTACACTATAATAAAAATGGTTTTTTCTAACCAGCACAATATTGACCGAAGAAAAACAGAGGCCAAAACCGACTGGCGACAAGAGGCTGTCGTTATTATAAAGTAAATAGCGATCGAGTAAAAACTCGGTCAAAAGTTTGACTACGGGTCAAAAATGTTGATATGGCAGCCATGTAATCTTAAACCGACTGATTTATCGACCAAACACTCGGTCATTTATTTTTCTCATTGAATACCAACCGTGTCAATAGTCATTTTATTGCCCTTTGCATGTTTGCCACATCACGACCGATATACCGCCGTACGTGGCAGTCGTTAATAGGAATGGTCAAAATTCCTCCTTCAATATATCTGGTAGTCCGTGCGTTGTGTTATCTGACAACATGACCATTGAATTTTGACATGCTTTTCGTGTTCATATACCCCTATATATAATGTATATCTTTTTTCTAAAAAAGAAAGTTGAAGTTATAGGTAAAATATACATACATCCATATATATATAAAGACACATATACAACTTATATTGTTTATTACTCATATTTTGATTTGTTTGTTTGCAGGTACTATGGCAGATTCAAAGCAAATGGAACGTGAAATCGCTGCTCCGAAAGAATGAGAAAGAAAGTTAAATGAGGAAATCCGCGAGTTGAAGATGGACATAAAGTTGCTTGAAGAGTAGGTAGTTGAAGCGGAGGTGAAAGAGGAGATTGCCCATGATGAATTGAAGGCTGTGTGATCATGATGGGCCATGATTTGATTAAGTTTGGTTTATGTTTATTTAAGTTTAAGTTTGTGAACTCTTGTTTATTTAGTTTATGTTTGATTTGAGCTTGAAGTTTGTAAACTTTGGTTTAAGTTTATGTTTGTTTGAATGTATGGTTTAAGATTGTGAACGTTTGGTTTAAGTTTAAGTTTGTGAAATATGAACTTTTAGTTTAAGTTTAAGTTTACTATGCATTTTGTCATAATAACTATGACGAGTCGTCTTTTCCGTAGGTTTTGATTATTTTTTCTAAACACAAATTAAGTGTAAATTAAATTAGAAATCTAAGAAGTTTACTAAGTCATATATAGTAATCTTCCCCTAGGTTTATATTTGTGACTTTCTCCGGGAACCAAGTCAAATCTGGACAAACTGATCAAATAGCCCTAAAATATTTTCCGACACAATTCATTTGACATAAATTTGGAATAG
Source organism: Anethum foeniculum (assembly GCA_003724115.2). Taxonomy (NCBI): domain Eukaryota; kingdom Viridiplantae; phylum Streptophyta; class Magnoliopsida; order Apiales; family Apiaceae; genus Anethum; species Anethum foeniculum. The sequence goes on from PHNY01214718.1 coordinate 5,932, forward strand.
AAATATCAAATGATATATTCTATAATAAGTGATTTTTGTCAAAGAAAGCAAAGGCAACAGCTAAACCCACGAAAAACGAGGATTTTTAAACATCGCCTTTACCAGCCAAAACTATCAAATTAATCTAAAAGCTTGTCGTTCTTAAAGTTTTAATCTCAATTATATTTGATATATTAACTTGAATATTAATATCAAATAATCTTGCTAAAAGCTGTGCCAAAAGACCAAAAACAGATTTTATTCTGAAAAACCCTGAAATGCTTATTTATCCGGATAAAATCAATATAAATTCAAACGTACTTATTCCTCGGACCTCATAGTCATCATTATTCATGGAATATTATGTTTGAATATAAATCAAGTCAAAACTTTTGTCTAACTTGTCGGTAAAGACAAATGATTTTTTTCTTCGCTCCAAAAGGCTGTTTTAACGTTCCAAAAATTCGAAAAAATACTTACACATATTTTTTTGACTTGAAACTTGGTACTTATCATTAATATATTTAATATTAATTTTGGTAGGAATTTCATGATTTTAGCATGACTTTTTCCGGGACCCACAAATCCCTACATAACTGATTTTCCGGTCGCTTAAAGTCATAGATGGTCAACTCATTTCAATGTGAAATTTTGACCATGATCCTCTACGAATATTTCAAGAGGATCCCCAATGTTTCATAATTTTTCAATTTAATGGAAAAATGCATTTTTATTCGTCGGTACGGTAACGTCTATGTTTGCATTATTTCATGAATGAATATTGTGTAATGTGTGGGCCATGTTTTTATACACTTTATTGAATATATACAGCTGGTTACACTTGCATAATTCAACTTGTACCATCCCATTTGTTTATTCATGCTTTTAGGTTTATTTTAAAGCTAAAATGAAGCCATTTTCGGCTATAAATAAAGCCCCACCCCCCACACTTTATCTAAGCCATTTGAGCCAAGTTTATGTTGCTTAATTCTCTCTAGAAACTCTATCAAATCCCAGATTTTATTTGCTCTCAAGTGTCTCTAGCTTCGAGCTTCTCTTCTTAGTGTTTATACACCTTTTAAGCTTGATTCACACCATAACTTGCTCATCTCTCACACACTTGTACACTTAAGTTTATGCAGGCCCAAGACCATCTTTTAGCAGCCTCTTAGTGTTCTTAGGAGCCCATAAAAGTCAGATTTCAAAGTCCCCTTTCTGGCCATTTTCCGGTGACTTTTCCGATGACCCTTTTTGTGTGTTTTTGGCTTCGTAACTAACTCGTATCTCTTGTAGCACCTCTTTTATCAAGAGGAGCTTGAGCCTTTGTAAGGTCAAGAGTCATAAGTTAGTTTATTTGTGTTTGTTCTTGCTAGATCTATCCTTTCTTAACACAAATATTTTGTTAGTCTTGCTTTCCGGTTTATATATACACTTTCGTAATTGTTGCTTATTTCTAGTATATATAAATTGTTCAAGACTTAAAGAAAGCTAGTTAGTCATCTATTCTCTCTCCTTTTAGTTGTTTATATTCTTGGGTTCATTTCCCAAATTAAAGACAACGACCATTTACTTCCGGTCCGTTAGGAAGCTAGCTTGTATAAGTCGAAAGTAACGACATAAACAAAAGGCTTTCGTGTGAATTTTTGTATCTCACTTTAACTCTTATTCCGAGTTAGAAGCTAGCATTTTAATTTCGTTTATGAAATATAAAGAAAGCTTCTTTAGTGAATATTTGAGTTAGCTCACTTTTATTTCCGAGTTGAAGTTGATTTGTATAAGTCGAAAGTTACCACATAAACAATAGACTTCTTCATTGAAATATTAAGTGACTTAAACAAACTTATATTCCGAGATCTAGAATATTCGTATAAATTACATATTATTATTTGGAGATATAAACAAAGCTCTCTCTTTGAATATTTGTAAGTTTGTTTTTACTTCGAACTACAAACTAAAGGTTACTCGATTATTTATTTATCGAATTATATACGAGCCTTTTTATTTCTATTTTTGAAGTTCACTAGTTCGTAATTTCAAGTTCATAAGGCCTCTAGTATAAAACATATATTAGTTATAAACGATCCTTAACTTGTTATTTATTTGAAGTAAACTATATTTTGATTTGAGTTAAAGGAATATTCGTATAAGTTGATATATGACATAAACGAAAGTTCTCTTTTTCTAATCTTAGTAGCTTGTCTTAGGTTGTTTTAAAAGGCCTTTATTTTTACTTGTTACTTTGGTTACAAGGCTTTTATAAAAAAACTTAGACTTTTCAAATCAAACTTGATTTTATTCAAGTCAACTTATATAGGCCATATAATTTAATTATTTGGTCTTTTATATTCCTTGTGTGAAATTACATGCGTGCATTTGCTTGTGCTTTTATTTGGCATACGCATTTGATTGTTTACATACACGTACACACACTTGCTCCAACACATATCTATATATATTGTCGCTTCGACTATTTATATATATTGTGCTTGTCTTGGGTCTAGTACCGTAATATACTAGTCCAAACAAATCTTTTCGTCTTAAACATGATTTAAGTCGTAAGATTTGTTCTCTAGACTTTGTTGTGAGGTGAAGTGAGGTGAGGAGATTCTTTGTTCTAAGACCTAAGCCTTAACACGTTTATGGGGAGTTAAGTTTTATTGTGCCGTGAAGAAAAAGGAAAGATTCAAGATCCAAGATCCAAGACCTAAGACCCAAGATCATCAAAGTCGTAGAGTAACATATTCTCCGCAAGGGTGTTTGCACAGTTTTGAAGTGTTAGCGGGGATTTACGCTCCAAGACAGGCTTGCAAGGTTTCTACTTAGATTGTGAGATAGTAATGGGGAGTTACGTTCCAAGATTAATCTAGTAGGTTTTGCTATTGTATTTTGAGGAATTAGCTAGTCGTTAAGGTCCAAGATAAATACATAGTGTTTGTAAAGGCTTCTCTACCTACTGTAAAGGAGTATCTTTATAGTAGAGAAAATCTTGATTCGAGGGAGGAGCTCGGGGACTGGAGTAGGGGTGAGTGCACTCCGTTTGCTGAGTTAGCCACCGTAAACCAGTATAAAATCTACTGTGTCATACTCTATTTCTTTACCGCTTTACTTTCTGCACTCGATTTACATGTTTTCAAGTAACAAAAATTTTAAACATTAAAGAAAATTTCAAAATGCCAAGCTCTAAATTTTAAAAGGTTATAAGCTATTCAACCCCCCTTCTAGCTTATTAACCCCTATTTCGAGCCTAACAATTGGTATCAGAGCGGTGCTTTTGACCGTGTTTATTGGCCTTAAATTGAGCCGATTTACGCAACAAAAAGTAGATCTCTAATGGCATATTTAAATACCATTGGTTCTGGTGAAGGTCTCTCAAGTTCGAGACTTCCCCTATTCGACGGCACCAACTTTGCTACTTGGAAAACATGATTTATAATTTATGCTAAATCCCATGGTGTCAAAGTTTGGATGGCTATCGAAGACGGTGTTGTAATTCCTACTAAACGTGTTGATGATGTACTCATCAAAAAGAAAGTTAGTGAATACACAACCAATGAAGAACAAGTTATGAAATTGCTGCGAAAGCGTAAATGGTTCTAGCTAGTGCACTTGCAGAGAAAGAAACAAACGTGTTAATAACTGCAAGTCCGAACAAGAAATGTGAAACAAATTGGTTTTCACCTACGAGGGTACAATGGACACTGAAGGTTCTCGTATGGATACTTTAATCCAAGAATACGAAAACATTAAACTCCTCAAGGGTGAAACCATTATCGATATGGAAACGAGATTTACTCGTATTATTGATGAACTTGCTCAACTTGGGAAGGTTTACTACTCTACTAACGAGAAAAACCAGAGGATTTTAAAAGCCTTGCCTCCGAGTTGGAAAGTTAAAGTTACTACTATTAAAGAAATGTATAATTTAAATGCATATAACATTGATAATATGTTTGGAAATTTTCGTGCATACAAAGAAGATAATACTCTTGATAAACCTCTTCCTAAAGTTGAAGAGAAAAGAAAAACTATGGCTTTAAAAGCAATACTTATTCATGAAGATGAAAATGATGACGAGTTAAACGAAGAATTGGAAAATCTCGATGAACAAGAAGTTGCTCTTTTAACGAGACAACTTCTTCCTGTGTTACAAAGCAAAGCTCAAAGGTACGGAAAAGGGTTTCTTAAAACCGGTAACCAACAACGAGTATTTAACTCGAAAGGTAGACCGAACTACAAGAATAACTTTCCGACTACGGGTTATGCAAAAGGAAAAGGTGTGCAACCACAAACTAACAATGCTTACAATAATAACTCAAATATACGAGTAATTATGCACCTCCTAAGCTGAAAGAGGAAATTCCCGAAGAAACTCAAAATGTGTGTTTTGAGTGTAAACAACCAAGGCACTTTAAACGAGAATGTCCTAAGTTATCTAAGGGTCATGCCCTTGTCACTGAAAACGGTTGGGATTTAAGCGAAGACGAGGATACTCCCAAACAAAGTGAAGAAATTGTTAATCTTTGCTTAATGGCTCTTGATGACGAGAAAAATCTTACGGAAGCTTCCAGTTCTCAACAAGAGATAACTTCTAAACCAAACGTGTTGTCAACATCTAGCAGTAACGATGTTAGCTTATCCAGAGTTGATCACTTTAGTATGGATATTTCTGAGTTTAGAAATCTGGTTAATCATTTGAAGATTGGTTACGACGAATTAAACCGAAATTACATCAAGACCAATCCGAGAAAGACAACTCTTAATATTCGTGTCTCGAACTTTAAAAAGAGGTCACAAGTTTGACCGACGTACATGTCAAAGACATGGAATACATTACAAATATTTTAACTCAAGGTGATCGATTAAAAACCTAGGTAAATGAAAAGGATGATAGAATTCGTACTCTTGAGGTCGAAAATATTTCCTTGATTTTACAAGCCGAAGATCCTCCTAAATCATGAAGGTTTGGGTTATAATGTTAATGATCCTCCTAAAAGGAAAATTGATGTATCTACTCCTCCGAAAAATACTCCACCTAAATCACCCGTCCCTAAGTGTACGTATTGCAATGTAAGTGGACATATTAGTCTATATTACAAAGCAAAAGAGGGTGAACTTAAGGGGAAGTATAAATGGGTTCCTAAAGGATAACTTCCAAGAAAAGAACTGAAAAGAACCTATCTAAGAAGAAAGTTGATTCTAATGTGTATGATCAAAGACAACCAAAATTTTGGTATCATCAAGAACCAATCAATTATAAACCAAGGAATGCAAATAATGCTAATTCTAGCTCTAGTTCAACTAGAAAGTATAAAATTCCTACAAATGGTTCTAAGGCTCAAAATCCTAACTATCATGGTCACACTCGTAGCGTAAGTTTTGATTTTCATAGGAATGCGAGTCATCATGCTAAATCGAGTCAACATGCTAATATGAGGTATCATACTTATCCTCGTAATTTTAATTCTCATGTTAGAAATAACAATTCGAATTACAATGCCAATGCTTACTCTAGAAATTCGAATGTTACTATCTTTCCCCGTAGTAATAAGAATAATCATGCTTATTATGGTAATTCTAGATACATGCCTAGGAGAAATCCTTATCATATGTCTACTAGGGCTCAAGTATCTAAAAATTTACATGATTATATGCAAGATTATCCCATGCCAAATTTTGTGTATCCTACTTCGTATTTGCCTTATCATGTACTAACCTATGGACCCTTAAGCAAAAAGGGTACCAAATGGTTTAACTAATCTTTTATGTAGGTATGCTTTACTGCTAAGAAAGATGTGTGGTATCTTGATAGTGGATGTTCACGTTATACGAACGGTAATAAGTCATTGTTGAACAACATAAAAAAGGTTACTGTAGGGATCGTGACTTTTGTAGATAGCAGTAAAGGCAACATCATTGGCATTGGAGATATCGGAAATGAAAACTTTAAAATTTCAAATTTACAATTAGTCACTGGATTAAAGTATAATTTTCTCTCTATAAGTCCACTATGTGACAATGGTTGCAAAGTTATTTTTCACCCATCTCATTGCTTGGTATATGGAATGAATGGAAAAATGACTCTAAATTGTCCATGAGACAAATGTTTATACGTGTGACATAAACAAATATGAAAATGTTTGCTTGGTTTCCACAAATGAGGATCCGTGGTTATGGCATCGTAGGTTGGGCCATATAAACATGAAACTCATTAAAACTATATGTTCGAAAGAACATGTACGTGGGTTACCAAAAATCAATTTCATAAAAGATCATATATGTGAAGCTTGCGAAATTGGTAAACAAA
>PHNY01214725.1:6792-23397 GCA_003724115.2 Anethum foeniculum
AATTAGTTACTGTATTTCTATATATATGTTAAATATATCTTATTATTAATGATGATGATGAGTAATTTACTCTAATTGTGATGACTCAAGTTGTTATTAGTACGAGTATAATGATTATTGATGATGATAGTTTAATTTTATGTAATTTGGAAGATTGAAGTTAGTAATTTATGCAAGTGATATGAAATGATCGTTGAATTGCATTTAAAATCGATAGTTTGAGCTCCTCGAGACGATTTATCGATTAATCTAAGCATTTTTACCTGTAGGGCTTGGTTTTTAGAGGTTTTGACTAGTTCATTGATATATTGAGAGAGAGAGAGAGAGAGAGAGAGTATCTGAGATAGTATATATGTGTGTGTATTATATGGAGAGGGAGGGAGGGGGGGAGAGAGAGAGAGAGAGAGGGAAGGTTTATAATGTTAAACATTTGTTGGAGTTATATTACTGAGTACAACACATCTTTTTTTAGTATGATACACGAGTCAATTTGGACCGTTGAAAGAGCAATGGTAGTGTGTGTGATTTAAACTAACATATAGCAACTAAAAGAGAAGAACGCAATGCCCGAGTGAATGTTTGTGTGTATTATGTCTGTGATGTATATTGCACAATGACACATCCACTCAGTTCAGAAGTAAGAGGGATAAAGAGTAAGGCCTAAACCAAAACTCTGGAAGGTGAAACCTAATAGAAGTGATACTTTTTGTAATAAGGTGATCATAACAAGTTCAGATATTAGACCCCTATGCAAGTCTAAACACGTTGCAGGAGTTGAATGAGTAATCTGGAGGTCGCATTTGAACACAATAGTAACAAGAAAGACCTTTTTGACAATATTTATGTTAATTAGGGTATGTTTGACAGTACTAACATGAATTTACATTAGCATCCCTGCTTTATATTTCTCAGCATTTTATGTTGTTCACATTCAGGTAAAGCTCTTACTCTGGCTCTCGCACAGAAGGGGGTTTTTGTTACAATCATTGACTACTCCGAGGACAGGGGAAAGGAAGTTGCATCTCTTGCAGAAAAAGAGAATGCTAAGTTCCACTCCAATTTGGATTTTCCATCTGCTATTTCTATAAAATGTGATGTCACTAAAGGAGGTAAGTTAAATACATTTTATCATCCATCTATATACATCTGTTAATAGATAAACATATCATATTTTGTTGTCTAAAGTTTGGGTATTGGTAAAACAGAATAATTATTGTAATCATCTATGTCATTAAAAGTGAACCAGAAAACTTTCGTCGTACTAGGCCAACTAATAGAATTAATACTCTGGACCTAATGGCTTTTAGGTAGTATAACATTATTTGCTAATAAATAAATATGTATGATGTAGTTGTGCTAAAATAAATGGTTTTTTTGAAGCTTAACGGGTTTTATGTAAAACTTAATGACGGGGAAGGGGGCCGGTTTTGGAATGATCTAGATTTAGTTTGGCTATTGTAAAGATGAATTTTTACAAACAAGTTATAAGTGCATTGTTCATTAAACACGTACCAATACGAGCTAGGCGATGCTCGTATAGGTTACAAGTGTTCATAATTCTTATCTTTATCTTTTTCAACATAACATTTTGATGAACATGATAAGTAGATAGCAAGTATGTTGTATGAGTCTGCCCACTCAAGACAAACCAGGAAGACCCATATAAGTCATACTGTTGGTGCATAGAAGTATTTCTAAGTAGGAGCCCATTTGGCTCCGGCTTAAAGCTAAAGCTTTAAGTGGTTTATGACTTTAAGTTGAAAAATGTCTGTTTGTGTAATAAGTCAGAAAATGACTTAAAGTTGAAAAAACAGTTTAAAGTCAAAAGTTGATAGGAGGTACTCTTTTGAGTAACTTATTTTGTTTTGGTGATTTTCTTTAATAAAAATTAATATTATCATTCAAATGAACAATTCATTTAAATAATTTTTTCATTTTAACATTTCAATAACTCGTAGGTTATTCATAATAGAAAATTACCTAAACAGATATTGACTTAAAATTTTTACTTTTCACATACCATTTTAAGTAACTTAAGTCATAAACAATAATTTTAAGCTAACCCAGACGGGCTCTAGGACATGTTTAAAAATGGGGAATATAAAACCTTTCTCCGGGATTATGAGTAGAAATTCAAATAATCTCTACAAACTAATTTCAATAATTCTCAATCAATTCGGATTCAAGTTTGAATGAAAATGAAAATGAAGATTACGAGTGATTTATATAGTTGCCCATGGAGATATGGAGATTAAGTAAAATCCTAACAAAGAGTATACTACTGTATATAAATACTTCCTCCGTCCCACCCAATTCTTTACATTGGGGTTGGGCACGGAGGTTAAGAAAAAGTGTAAATTAGTGGAGAAAAGTAAGAAACGTGAGGAAAGTGGTGGGACCAAACAATATTTAATATATAAAGTGAATATAGTGGAGGAAAGTAGTGGATGTAGTTAATTTTTATATTATAAAACTTTACTACTCTTGGAAACTTTTGAAATGTAAAGAATTGAGAGGGACGTCCAAAAAAGAAAAGTGTAAAGGAATGGATGGGACGGAGGGAGTACTAAAGTAGACACAATTCTATTGATGACTTAAGTACCAAATCTTGAATTTTTTTTATTTACGTGCTTTCTAAATATAATTTAACTGTTTAAAAATAAATTACTATTATCTTTATCTTTAAATAATTAAAGACCATAAATACTGATCAATATATTTTTATATTGTTATATAGCGTCTGAGTTTATTATTTGGTGAACACAGCTCGAAAAGATATGTATCAATTACAGAACAATTATCTTAGGCTATTGGTTTATAACTGTGGTATCTCCTTAAAAGAACCAGCCAACCAAATATCGAAATCTTTGTTACTTATTGTCTGGCAACTTGATATTGTTAACAAATGTTGAAGTATTTAATTATTTCTTGGTGCTATATAATCTTTTCTGCAAGATGATCATATAAATTATCGTTATGCATGTTACAGTGAATGTACTTCACAGTTGGTGTACTTTTTTGCTGGATACAAGACCCGTTTGAACAGTATCTGAAAACTCAAATTAAAGTTCTTTTCTACTAATTTAAAAAATTTGGCATTTGGCATTATAGTTGCCGTTTTAGACAGGAAAAGGAATTTTGTAGACTACTGAACTGTTTCTCACTCCATGATCAGAAGAACTGGCTGCTGCTTTTAAGACTCATGTATCCACATATGGAGGGTTGGACATCTGTATCAGTTGTGCGGGAATTAATAATCCTGTGCCATTCTATAAAGATCACACTGATGGTTCTCGTACATGGAGGCACACTCTCAACGTGGACCTTCTTGCTGTTATTGACAGCACCCGCCTTGCTGTATGCCTAATACTGATCCTGGATATTATTTTTTATATCATAGTTCTTGAATCTGCTTTGTTGTTAAATTGTTGTTATTTTTGTGTATAACTACGTAGAAACAAGTTCATGCTTAATTGGTAGCGGCATGTTATGATGCGGGAATCTTTAGATCTAGTTATATCGCTTTATAGTTATGCAATGTCTGAAGGAACTATTTTTGAACCATATGCAACTGGAAGGATTTCACTTGCCTTTGACTCATTGCAATTAATCAATAAATTAATTATTCGATAGTTGCACCTGAACACTGTTGCAGCCTATTGCAAAACACTAGGATTCTTTAATGTTTATGCTTTATGTCCCAATTGTTGGATTCTTTTTTCCCTTGTAACTAGGTAGGATATCTAATTAGTTATTATTCTTTTGAATACTCTTTTATTTATCTTTACTTCGTCTTTTCTTTCCCTGTGTCTGTGTCAGTGTGTTAAAACCTTGGTGCATAGTGCTTAGTCAAGTGCATAAATTATCATGGGTAAATGGGGGACTTGTACACTCACACAAATACTGTAACTGTAGAGGTAGTTAGTACTTTCTTTTATCAGACTCCAAAACTGATTTTGAGCCACTATTTTAGTTTGTTACAAGAAACAGGAGTTTACATGGTAGCGACAACTAGAAGTTAAAGGTTTCCACGTGCTTCTAGATGATACTTCCACCTTTACCTGAACTTCTAATTCAATGTTTCATTGGTGAACTGCTAGACTTTGTGGAGCCAGACTGTTGCCTGTGTTCTGTTTGGTTTTTGTTAGTTTAGGTCATTTTTGTCACGGCACTACTAGTCGTATCTTCTCTAATGCTGCATTATCCAATTTTCTACATTCTGCTGATCCAAATCCTAAGGGGTAAATTAGCTATTTCGTCACTGTACTATACACAAACTTTCAACTGGGTCACTATCCGAAAAAAGTTTTCAGTCAAACACTTTAAGTAGCAATATATTTCATATTGATTACTTCTGTTACTCCCATGAAATGGATCTAGCGGAATGCTGATGCGGCAAGCAACGTGGCAGACCTGTCAACATATATTTGATCCATTTAATTAACTCATATAATCCATTTACCCATTAAGCCCATTTAATATCCTCTACTTCTCTGAGTACAGATACATATATGTATATATAATTTCTATTTCATCTCTCTCTCTCTCTCTCTCTCTCTCTCTCTCTCTTCAAACTCAAACAAATGTTTTGGTGTTGCTATGATCGTACATGTAGTAACTTTTTGTGATTGCCCATAATTTACTCTTCAAAATCAGCATCATATCATTAGGGTTTTAACCAAAATTTTCAAATCCAAATTTGGGGATTTTAAAAATGAACGTATAATTATGAAAGGATAAGATTTGTAAAGATCAATTTTGGAGATGATGGATACTTGTAATTGATGATTTAAAATTCCGATTTATGTTAAATTTTAGATGTGAACTATTATAGGTTAAATTGTGTTAATGGGATTGGAATTAAGTGTACGTGACTTTGGTAGGAGGAATGGAAATTGTCGTTGCCAGTAAAGAGATTTCGACAACTTGAAGCAGTTGGTAGTGTGTTTCTATATAGATATAACCATGTGTGTGTTGGGAAAGGAATATATTGAGATGGGAGCTTGGGGATTGTGATTGAAGATGAGGAAACCACCGACAACTACAGAGCTCGGGTCAGTAGTCATTCGGTGGTATATTGTTATGGGCGTGTTTGTGATCATGAAGAGTGATTAAAGGAGAAAGAAGGATGAAGGTGATAAAGTGAAATGGGGGTAAAATAAAATGGGACGGTTCACTTATGTATGGGTTTGGATCAATGATGTGTATGCTGGTGTGTCAAGTTCGTGCAAGGATGAGGCACCGAGCTGGCAATATTTAACGTTTCTCGGTCAAAAGTCAACCGGGTTTTAACGGTCGTGCAAGTAATTAGCAATTCATTGTTTTAATTGGAAGTTATAAATAGTATAGTGATGGGTTTGAAAACATTTTTCAACTGGTGATTCAATTGGAGTTGGTATATAGTACAGTGATGAATTAGCTCATTTACCGAAATCCTAAGTGGACAGAGGTAAATAGTTGCTATCATATACTATATAAGTGGACACTACACTTTAATTTTTATTGCTCGATTTAAAAAAAATACATTTAGCTACAAAAGTGTTCTTTTTAAGTTTTAACACACTACTATATATACATCATACACTTCGCTAGAAAAAGATACAAATAGCATTGACTTAAGTTTGCCCCCGAATGCAAAGTGTGTACCCAAATTTTTATTAAATTGCAGAGTGCGTGCTTTTTGTTACTTAGTGCAAAGTGCGTACTTTCTGTCAAATTGGAAAAAACGGCATAAAGGACTTTTTTGTCAAAAAAATAGAGGACAAAACCTTAATTTTCCTCTGTCTACCCTGTATCTCTTTCATCCCCATCTTCGATTGATTCAATTTCGAATTCTAACATAATTTCAATTTTCTGTATTTGATAAACCACAATGTTGTCATCATTATCATCATCAAAATAAATAAGTTCCGCTTGGTAAGATTCATCTCCTATTTCTTTCTTATACTTCTTTTTATTGTTAATGTTATTTTGTCTAGTTGATTCGCTCCTTAAATAAGAGTCAGGCACAATGGGTACACTACGAACATTTCCAGAACTTACTCGACTTGATTAGCCATTGATTACCCGGACCTCTGTTGACTCGACTAGACTTGCTGTGCTGACAACCATGGCTTAGTTACTATTGATGAAGTCAAAGGATGAACGATATACATATTAGCGGGTAGTGTATAGGATCTGATTCATTACAATAAAATAATGATGAATTTTACTCAAACACATGGTTTATAATTTTATTTGGCAAGTGTTGATGAACATTTGTAGGTTTGATTTTAACATAACAGTGTGCTTCTGAAATATGAAATTGACTGACATTCAAATGATGGCTGTATGTTTCATTCATAAAGTTTAGGCCTAATTGCTTATGAGTGCAAACTGGTTTCTCTATCCATCTAGGTTTTTTAATATTGCATTTATAAATATATGTGTGTGTGTGTGTGTGTGTTTGTGAGCTGGTCACTGTTCCCTTGTTTAGTAACTCGTGTAATTTTCATATTCTGTGAGCAGATCCAGACCATGCAAGCTGCAAAAAAGCCCGGGGTCATCATTAATTTGGGATCTGCTTCAGGACTCTATCCAATGTATGCTGACCCTATCTACTCGTGTTCTAAAGGTTTGCTCCTTTTCGCTGCATGGTTTTACCCTTCCATAAATTTGTTAATATAGGTCATAAGTATAAACAGAAGAGTGTGAAATAATTTTGCTTAGAATCAGAAGTAAAAAATTGAAATTATAATCCTGAATCTAGGAATGTAATTCTAGAAATGTATGTGTAATTCAGATTAATCGTGAATTAAAATATATGTATGGGATCGATATCTGCACTGGAAACAGATTAAGATTCAAAATCTAATAGAATAACCTAATTCCAACCTGAATAAGATTTAACTGGTATTGAATTATCTTTGTAATCCCTCTTTTAGTTGTATTCTGCATCCGAATCATTGAGCTAGAAATTACCCCAAATATTTTGTTTAAGAGTAATCTATATGGTTAGAAATTTATGCTTTGCGTCAAATCATACTTTGGGGTCTTGATGAGTTTTACTCTTCGCAGGGGGTGTTGTCCTATTCACCAGATCACTTGCTCCCTACAAGAAGGAAGGAATTCGGATTAATGTGCTTTGCCCTGAGGTGAGAGTTAGGTCTTTCACAAATAAAGCTGGAAATTATATGTTGATACTTTTAATCTTTAATGTACCTGCTGCAGTGCTTAAGATAAAGCTTTCTATTTGTAGTTTGTTCGAACTGAACTAGCATTGAAAGTGGATTCCAAAATGATTGAAAAAATGGGTGGTTATGTTACCATGGAAACAGTGATAAAAGGTATCATTTTTTTCTCTATTGTTATGATGCCATTCTCTGTCAATGTAATTTAGTTAGACAGTTGTCAATCAAACATTTCCATTTTATTGTGTCATGTACTTTGATGAGATTTATTTACAGAAACATGTCAAAAATCTTTCCGACATGAGCTTATATGTGTAGACTGTGGATGGAAACATAAACTTACCTTTTAGTAGCTCCAAACTAAGAACTCAATAAACAAAAACCTCCTTTATTGTTCATGAATTGACATTACTTTCCAAACTTTTTCCCATCCTTCGGTTCAATATGTTATTGTCACTTTATTTTATCAAATACATAAAAATATCTTACACACACACACACACATAACTATTACAAAAGTTCAATTGGGTGCAGTGTCGCCACTTGACCTCCTTGCCTCCGCCCTTGCATGTCTGCCATGACTTGGTGTCAGAAAAGTTAGATTCTGCACAAGAATGATATTTTGTGCTCAATGTGTATATTATTATTTTAATATTTCTCAAAATTTTCCCATGTATATTATTATTATTATATTAATATTTCTCAAAATTTTCTCCGGCGTGTTTGTTTTGTTTAATAATTAATTGCACAAGAGTATTATACTATAATTATAATTTATTTCTATACAAATTGATAACAAATTCCTTATTAATAAAAGTACTGCAAGTGCACGGGCGTACTTGAATACATCGACTTCAGTTTATTTGTCTAGACAAACTATAAACTAATCAAGCAACTAATATTAAGCGACTGATTAGCAAATAGGAAGAGGCTAAAGGACAAATTACGAGCATGTTTGGGGTAGCTTAAAGCTACCGTGATTCACTTTAACTTGGCATGTGACGTCGCTGTGTACACTTAAAATTTTCAGCTTAAAGTTACTTTTAGTTCAGAAAGTTTAAGTACCCTCGAGATACTTTTTTTTCCCCTCACATCAAACTCTATATATTTAAGTGACACTTTTTTGTCTAAATTATATTTAACTCATATTTTATATTTTATATATATTTACATTTTGTACTTATATTTTATATTTGAATAAATTTTATTGTTTTAGTCAAAAGTTTTCAATTTAATTCACTTTAAGTAAAATTAGCCAAACATATACCTCCAAATTAAAGCTAAAAATATCTTTTAAAGCCAATAAGTTGCACTTTAAACTATTACTTTTTTAAGTTAACCCAGACGGGCTCTACATGATGTACCGTGATGTTTAACAACTAAATCAATATTTGTGATGCAACTTTTAAGCTTAATCACGTATTTATTCAAATTGTGTAAAACTACTTTTATAAATTTAGACAATTAAATGGAAAATTTCAAAATTCAAATAATCATAACTGTATGAAATTCCAGCTTTACATGTATAGCTCAAATGATTTTGTAGAATAATAGAGTAATTTCTCTGACTAATTGTTTAGAATTTATATTATCCATAAATACTACACCATTAACTAGTACTCCCTCTGTCCCCCTTTAAATTGTTACCAATTTCCATTTAGGGATGTCCCAACCAATTCTTTACAATTCAAAACTTTCCCAAAATAGTAATGTTTAAATAATTTTAAAATTTAAATGACCCCACTACTTCCCAAACTTTCACTATCTTTCTAATCAATTACTTGAATATTAATATGTCCCACCACTTTACCCACTTTTCATACACTTTTCACTACTTTATATATATTTTTTTAACCTCCGTGCCCAAAACAAATGTTTGGGACAGAGGGAGTAACATTTAAAGACATACCAGAAGGAACAATCGAACGACATATAGATGAAGATTTTTGTATTGAAGATTTAAAAGCTTAATTTCTCAGTGTTATGCCCAAATATGGACATGGGCTCTAAACAGACCCATTATGAGAATTATTCATAATATTGGGCTGAAATAAACAGGTCCAGAAATATGTTGGAGCTCTCGTAATTATATATTGATCAGGACTGTGTACCTCTATGTTGATCAAGCCCTATACTCAGTAAAATGATGTTAATCAGGTTTCATGGCCTGAATATTTTTGTGATCTTGTTACTCATAATATATTTTAAACCTAATCTCCTTTATATGCACATTATGTCTCCCCTCCCACCAGCAACCAAACTCCACTATTTAAAGCATCGTCTTTCTGTAATAGATAATGACCCAGAAATAAGGTGTTCTCTGGACGGGCTTAACGATTATAAGTGGCGATGATTGTTTGCATCATGTGTTGCAGTGTGGAAACACTTGGACTATCTAAGTTAAAATATTAATTTTAAGCTATAATTGTTGTTGGAGGAGCAAGTTAGATTTGTATTTCTGCCTGAAACTTGTATTTCAGTGTTTTGATCTACAGAGTTTGAGCTTTTCAGGTGCCTTTGAGCTTATTACTGATGAAACTAGAGCTGGATCATGTCTATGGATTACTAATCGAAGAGGGATGGAATATTGGCCAACTCCCATGGAAGAAGCAAAATACTTGGTCCGTCCTTACAGGTTGAGAGAAAAGTCACAAACGATCAGTAATTCACGTGTTCAATTACCTGAAAGCTTTGAGAAAATGTAAGTGAAAACATGGCAAGTTTTGCTTTTGGTTTTAGAAGCAAAAGGGTTACTTTTTCTTGTGTCTTTAATGTTGAAACTTCAGAGGTGCAAAATGAAAATGTGTTTGTACACAAAAAGCTACAAGGCTGTATATTGAAGTTAAATGTTAATAGTTTTGCGTCATCTCTGCTCCACTCTATGAAAAAAAAGAAGTTCTACCAATTTTACGACTTCTTTGTGAAATTCAAATTGCAAGACAGAAGCTTTTTTGCTACCTCGCAAAACTTTTAGTTTAATTTCAGATGTGAAGAATGATGATTTATGAAATTGTGAAGCTACCTAGTTCAAATCGCGGGTTTCTCTGTTTTATGGCACTATTTATTTCTAATACACCTCTTTATTTGTACAGTTTTACGATTTCTGTGTTTATGATGCTATGTTCTCCCTAACAATAGTTTCATCTTTTTTTTTTTTTTTTTTTTTTGTGAAATTTGTACTTTGTTGTTTGAGTTGTCTTCTTGACATTATTTTTCTGTATTTATTCTTATTTTCCAGAATTGTGCACACCCTGAGTCACAAATTTCGTAGTGCAACCAGCATCGTGCAAACACCATTGAGATTACCCATTAAATCAGATCATGTCCTTGTAAAAATAATCTATGCTGGCGTTAACGCAAGTGATGTAAGTTTGTAACTATCTCCAAGTTTCTACTACATAGCTCATTTCTAAATCAATTAGACAATGGGAAATTTTATCTATTTTGACCCCATATTGTGTTATCTCATAAGTTCTCAGTTCTGTGACCAGCCTTTCCTAAGATGATCTTTGTTAGATATGTATTTACCTTGTAAAGGGAAATGACATAAATAGTGTTGAAGTTAATCGAAGATTTTATGATGCATTCATAAAGAAGACTGAATATTGAACTAGATGCATGATTTATATTAACATGTGCACCGAAGTCAAATGAGCTAGGAATGTAATTTATGTAATAATGTTATCCTCAGACTTCATTTCAGTTAAAGTATTGATTTGGGAATCTATTAGCCAATCTCAAATTTGAATATAAGCTGATGATTGCAAACTATGATTAGAAATTCCTTAACTAGTGGAGGAATGGCACTGCATGATAATGTAAAACTTATGCATGGGTAATTCTCACACATTCGTCTCATAATTGTTCCAAATTTATTATATTATTTTTATGCATTCCTGGGCTTTTTTGCTGTTGTTTTATGACTAACATACAACTAGCCATTGTAGTCAACTCCATAATTTCAGGTTTAGTTAGACGTGAGGAGAAAAACCTGCACTACCTGAATTAATGTATATGATTTTTATTTTTTTTAAATTACTCTCGTAAGAATATATTAGTAAACAGTGCCAATTAGAAGAAAGAAACCATTTTTTTGACACTTCCCCCTCCCCGACCAAGTTAAACAGTGCCAATTAGAAGAAAGAAACCATTTTTTTGACACTTCCCCCTCCCCGACCAAGTTGTGATGGAACTTTTAGATTGAGGGGGTCCACTTGCAGGACAAATTAGATTTTCATTGCGTTATTTCTTTTGGTTCAAAGAACTTCTGCGCGAAACATGATGGTCTTCTATGCGCTTTCCATGCAACATAGCTAATCTGTGTATATATATTTACCCCTCCCATGAAGTTACTAGGGCAATAAATCATTACTGTATCATCATGTGTTTAGTCAGGCTTGTTTTACTAACAAAATCATTCTTTGGCAGGTAAACTTTAGTTCTGGTCGTTATTTTACTGGAAACAGCAAGGAGATCGAGTCCCGCCTTCCATTTGACGCTGGATTTGAGGTGTGGAAGTGCTTCCAAGTCTCACACTATTTTTTCGTAGTGTTAATTTGAGGATCTATTGTTGTTCAAACATATCCACAAATGCTTATGTGTGTTCTTTTTGATGCTAATGAACCTATATAGTTTTTAAAGGTCTTACCTGAAAAAGTGTCCTACTACCCTTGATTCAAATAATAACTATATAGGTTCATTAGCATAAACGAGCATGCGCAAATAGGTTCATTTGTTAAATATAAAAAAATCCATGTATTTAAAATGAGCATTCATCGAGTTATAAAAATCTATAATTTGGTATGTAATGATATTCACATTAATAATTTTTTTAAAGTTAGTTTCATTGTTTAGATTTCTCTAGAACATGTGTGTGTGTATGTATGTTTTCTTTATGATTTTTATTCCCTTAAAACTGTATATTTAATCAAAAGAAATATATTGTGAAATTCATGTCTATCCATCTTAGGTTGTTGACTTGTGTAAATTTCCAAAAAGCATTCTTATTACAGCTCATATCATTAATCTTTTTTCTTAACTCATTTTAGGGCTGATAAGTTTGAAAAAGAGGAACATTCAGCTGTCTGATTTTTTTCAATTAGAATAGAAAATTGTGCCATCCTGAATAGAGTTATCCTGTATTCTTAGTATTGATTTGTGTAATAAAGTAGTATGTATTTGTTCGCATTTCGCAGTATCTTGTTTCTTCCGCTCTTTAAAAGCAGGTACATTCTTGTACGTTATTATATTTATTATTACAAGAAATTTCAGTTCATTGTTTGGTGGTAAATTAAATTTCTTCTAACTAGGAACAAAAAGTTAGCCCACTTAAAGGGGGAAATACTCCAGATAACACTACCTAGGAAAAAATTGTAGTTAATTAAGTAGATAGTGGGACACAAGAGTCTTCTAGTTTTTTTTTATCAACACCTTGACCGTCCAATCAATTAAGGATTTTCTTGTCCAATTCTGTCTCTATAACCTCAAATGTTATATCGTTAATTACCTCATTTCCACTTTGTCTACAAAGCATATGCATTTTTTTTATCTAATATATAGAGTTAGTGTAGACTTGAGAAGTCCGAAAGCATGCATTAAGATGTGGTGTAAATCAAACTTAGTTAGCTGCAGTCAATCAGATTACACATGACACATGCAATCCTCTGTTCTTCAGGCTGTGGGGTTAATTGCTGCTGTGGGTGATTCAGTGAGGCATTTAAAAATTGGCTCTCCAGCTGCAATCATGACATTTGGAGGTTATTCTGAATTCACGATGGTAAGCTAGTTGAAAAATCTGGTCTTCTTTCTTGTTGAATTTATACGTGTGATACTTGATATATTTTGTTAAAATCTGTATACATATGAAATTGTATTCTGCTGTAATTAGGTACCCTCAAAGCACATCCTTCCTGTGGCAAGGCCAGATCCTGAAGTTGTAGCTATGCTAACCTCTGGACTTACAGCATCAATTTCTCTGGAAAAGGTTGTTACCCACAAAACTTTTAGTTTCTATGTCTTTGTGAAGAAATTTTAGTATTTCAATTATCCTAAAAGCGCCTACTATTGATTATACTATGTATCATTAAAATAGTTATAGAATTGGCTGACACTATTGAGTGGAACTTGTAGGCCGCACAAATGGATCATGGGAAAGTAGTTCTAGTCACTGCTGCTGCAGGAGGAACGGGTCAGTTCGCTGTCCAGGTATACTTTCGAACATAATAGGAAATCTGTCATGCTATTACATGTTACGGTCCATCTCCTTTAGGTATCTTTATAAAGCATGAGTATCATGTATAGAGCATTGAGCAGAAAGAGTGAGATAATCTATGTTTCGTTTTACCTATATTCTTATCTTTCTTGTTTCTAATTGTACTCAGCATCTTTCTTGTTTTTAATTGAACTCAGCATTTTGCCAATATTTACCCCGCACACCACTGCTATATAGAACTTCCTTCTGGGAAATTTGTGAATACAAGAATCTGCTATCTATTAAGAGAATTCTATAAAAATGCATCTTTTTTGGAGATTTTTTCTTGCATCTTCCTGTATTTGATAAATAAGACTGTCAACACTGTCAGACATGATTAAAGTAATATTTAAAACAAAGAATGAGCAAGTAGAGTAAACATACTTAGATTTGGTAGAAGTAAAGAAAAACTCAGGCAATATAGCAGAGATTAGTTTTCAAAGCCAGCTTTAAAAGGGTTTCTTCATTCATCTGTTTCTTACTTAAAAGTTTTTAAATCGCCGTCTAAATATTCATATAAATAGGTGGTTATTCCACCTTTATCTATGTATACTGATGACAAATTACATAATTTTGTTTTGTGGTGAATGCAGCTTGCTAAACTGGCTGGAAATACAGTAATAGCAACTTGTGGAGGTAAAGACAAGGCAAATCTTTTGAAAGAGTTGGGCGTTGATAGAGTTATAGACTACAAAGCAGAAGATATCAAAACGGTATCTTGGAAGTCCTGCAATTTTACTCATATATGTTCTTTTTGAGCATGTTTACAACTTACTTGGTATTGTCCATTATATAGTATTTTTGAGAAGATTTTTGAGAAATGTCTCCCCTTGGCCTTTTTTAAATAATGGAAAACAAGAATAATTCTATTAATCGCTTTGGATTTGCATAACGGAAACAAATGGTAAGCAAATGAAAAACAAAGTAATTAGCATTTAGCAAAACCGTAGTTAACTGTATTCGCCTAATAATACACAATTATTTGTTCCGACTACCTGTGAAATATATCTTTTCCTGAAATATGATACGTGGCTTGCATGTGTTTTGATATAGATTAGGTTCTATTGACTTTAAACACTCTTTCATCATCAGTTAGAAATCTATAATATACTATTATGACAGAACAGTTAATTTGTAGTCAGTCGACGGTCGGTAGTACGTAATTTATCTACCAAAGGTGGTTCAAACCCCATTAACATATTAAATTTAATATTTATAGTAGCTCTAAAGATAGAAAAAAGGTCTAGTGTTCTAATCACATCAATTACATATTAAAACTTAATATATATAATACGATCTCTGAGCATGCTAAAGGTGTAGAATTCAAATTCCATCAGGATTGTACTAAAAAAGATATAAAATTTATATTATTAATTTTAGAAGTACTAAAAATGATTTAAGATTCCACTCCCATCATTAACACATTAAAATCTTAATACAATCATCAGCATACTTGTAATATTAGAACTGAAAATACTAACAAATGTTTAAAGTCAGTAAAATTATAAGTATCAAAAGAGGTCATGAGATCAATATTGAATTATTGATAACTACATATGCATACATATACAGAACTACATAAAAACACAATATACATACAGTTAGTTCTATGTTTAAAATATTTACCAATAATTTATAATATAATATTTTTTATTTTTATTTTTTAATAGAGACACTGCCTTGCACGCATTTAGACGTGCTTGTATTAGTAATAAGTGAAATTTTACTGCAACTTGTATCAACAGTTTACTTCTCCAATACCCACCAAATTCTGTTTAATACCCATATCTGTAGGATCATATATTTATCTTTAACCTTAACAGTAGATCTATATGTGCTATTCATCTTATATATCTTCGATCTTTATATGAAGTCTCGTGTACTCAGGTTCTAAAGAAGGAGTTCCCTAAAGGTGTTGATATCGTGTATGAGTCTGTTGGTGGACAGATGTTTGATCTATGCTTAAATGCGTTGGCAATTTATGGGCGACTTGTGGTGATCGGAATGATTTCTCAGGTTGGTGGCTATATATATATTTGAGATTTCATGTCTTGTTGGTTGCTTTATCCATTCATTTTAGGATTACGTTGTTAAGCATGTGCCTGTAATTTGTGTTGCAACTAATAAGTTCTCATCTCAGTATCAAGGAGAACATGGATGGAAACCATTAAATTACACTGGAGTATGTGAGAAGCTTCTAGCGAAAAGCCAAACTTTGGTACGTAAGCTATCTTGCAGCATGGCAAACTTAAGTTTTCATTAGTTCCTGACATGCTTGTTTAGTGGAGACTTTGACTTTGATAGTGAATCAGCAGCATTAAATACATATTAATAATAATAATAATAATCACAAAAAGCAATTTAATGTGATTATAAAATTGCATTCAGATTGACACAATAAAATTGCCTTAATATGCAAAATATCATACTAAATAGCCTATTTGTAATATTACATGCTTTTTTATGAAATTAATTAAGATTTGCCCGATAAAAAAACTCCATTTTATATTTTCTGCACTAAACTCGATGTCCTTTGTAATTTTCTTATTAAGAAAGACTACAAACTTTACCTTTAGCGTATTGAAACGGTAAGGGACCGTTTTGATCATCAGATTCTAATCTGATTAATGGGAACAAGAATGAATTGCACCACAAGATGTATTAGTATCTGTGCTCCTATCTTCATTATCTGTGTTGAGATTCTATGATCAAAATGCCCTCTATGTTCTTCTGGATTAGATATCAGTGACTACAGTTTATCTCATGTGGCTTATCTATATGTTTCTCTGCTAGCACTGAACTTTCACTGTTATTATGAATTGTTTTACGTGTTACTTTTTATGATGCCTCTTTTGGCAGGCTGGATTTTTCCTCAATCATTACACGCACCTCTGGCAACAGCATCTAGATAAGCTGGTCCAATTATATACGATGGGAAAGCTAGAGGTAAAATATATACCCACCTGCCCTTTTTATTTTAGATACTTTCTAGTGCATAGAATCCTTACAGAACTTGCATAAATAACTACTTGAATGTTAGTTGTGCTTATATTAGTGATGACAAGATCCATCCCATTGCTGGAGAGTCCTCATTATATAACAATAATACAAGCTGAATTCTATCCTAAAATACAGCTAATTTGCAGATTTTAGCCTTTACAACAGTTGTTAACCTCTAAATATGGA
>PHNY01214741.1:10349-25737 GCA_003724115.2 Anethum foeniculum
CAGCAGCCTAGCAGGAGAAGATCGGATATATCTAACAGAATTACGAATAGCTGCTATAGAATTATGTAATTCTTTTAGACCATCAGTTACAATAAGATTCAGAATGTGCACTCCACATCGGACATGCATAAACTCTCCATCAAGCACTAATCCTTTCCAGGCATTAACTCTCCTCTTTACGAATCCAACAGCTCCATCATTAGCAGTTGCATTATCAACAGTCACTGTGAAGACCTTTTCCACTCCCCAATCAAGCAAACAAGCTTCAATAACCTTTCCGATTGTTTCACCCTTATGATTTGCTATTTGACAAAAGTTTATTATTCGTTTTTGCAGCTTCCAATCAGAATTAATGTAATGTGCAGTGAGACACATGTACGATATTTGAGTACGAGACGTCCAACAATCAGTAGTTAGATAAATCCGCTGACCTGGTTTAGTTAGCTCTTTCTTTAACTTGGTTCTCTCGTTGCAAAATAAATGATATATGTCTCTTGTAATTGTATTTCTTCCCGGGACAACAAACTTTGGTTGCAACTCTTGAATTAATTCCCTAAACCCAACACCCTCCACAACGTTGAAAGCCTGCTCATCTTTCACCACGAACTTAGCCAAAGCATTCCTACATCTGACCTTATTGAATGTAACAGCAAGTAGGTTGCCCGTTTTGTCTCCACCGGGTTGGAAACTAAGCACTTTTTGTTTTTTATCAGTCGCCCTATTCGGATTCTTCTTACACTTGTCCAAATGCACCCACAAACTACTTGTGCCTACTCGTTTAGGGTGACAAGCATAATCTGCCCCACAATAATTGCAGGTGCATCTAGGCTTTGAAGGATTTCCTCCGGGGATCTTAGTAAAATGGTCCCAAACATTAGAAACTCTTGTTGGTTTTTTATTTTCCGCGTTCAGCTCACCATCCCCTTCCTTTTTAGGTGACTTAGGTTCAATAGGTGTAGTGTTTGGATCTGGAATTGCAGGGTCAGGGGTGTTTTCTGCAGGGGTATTTTCTGCAGGGGTGTTGTTTGGAATAATCGGAACTGAACTAGGTGTAGTGTTTGGGGTTAAACTCTCCATAAATCCCTGTAAAAAGATAATAAACACATTTTTTATAATAGGCAACAACATTAAGATTTAACATATACATTAAAGTCACAGGTTTTTCCAACAAGAACAAAAAATCACTTAACTAAGAGAAAAAACTACAAACTCCAATCGTTCATACTTCATATACAATCATTCATAATTCATATCTAAAAAATACTGAAAAGAATAAGAAGCTTGCAAAAATTAAAAAGACATCTCATATAGACATATACAATCATTCATATCTAAAAACTAGTGAAAAGAACAATTCAAATATTTACAAAAACTAAGAAAAAAAATATTACAAAAGCCAATCAAGCAAGTTAGAAATTAGAATTCACACTTATATATAAAAGTTAAGAATCTGACCCAGGAAGAAATGAGTCACTTACTCGCTTGTCGCTTGTCTTGCCGCCGCTATCAATGTGTCTTGCCTCCTTGGCCCTTCCTAGTTGCTAGGGTTTTTAGAAAGTGTATATGTAAAATGTAAAGCGTAAGTACTAAAGAGTAAAGACTAAGACTAAAGACCAATTTGTGTTAAAATTATTATGGTGTAGTCCTAGTCCAGGTCCAGTCCAGCAGAGTCAAGGCCCATATATATTTGGCCCATATATATTTATGTCGGGTTGGGTTGGGTTAGGTCAAATTTTATAAAACTCTAACCCAACCCATTTAATTCGGGTTAAATAATTTCTAACCCTATTACTAATCGGTTTAAATTTAATCGGTTTGGGTCGGCCGAAAATAGGGTAGGGTAGGGTCGGGTTAGTCGGTTTAACCCTACCCGCGGGCACCCCTACTGCCCAGTGTAACTCCGTCCTTGCTTGGGAGTACAAGGCTTTGAAGTGGCAAAGCATTTTATCAAGTGAAGTTGTTGGGGTCCTGTATCCCTTAAAAAAGTCCCTAGATAGTCGTACAAACTTATTACCGAATTGGAATTCCGAGCCTTGAGTATAGAACTATAGATCATAGGCATCGAGAAAAAAAAGAAAAAAGAGAAGAAATCCGTTTACGACTAGTAAAGGACCTCCATAAACACACAGCACCCAAGGTAGACCTTTTGCTGCAGGACCTCCATAAACACACAGCACCCAAGGTAGACCTTTTGCTGCAGGACCTCCATAAACACACAGCACCCAAGGTAGACCTTTTGCTGCAGCCATCATATCTTCCACCAAAAGTAATCCCGAGTCATATTGAGCTTGTCAAATTCATAAGAGTTTCGCTCAAATTTACGATGTTGGAAGAAGTAGCAGCTTCATCTCGATTGTTTTAACTATTTCTGCAACTTCTTCGCGAATAGGTCGAAAAGACTGAGACCTTTTTGAACTAGATAGATTCAGAGTAAAATTTTTTTCATGTTCCTCCAGTACTCGTTGTATGGCGAAAAAATAATGTCTTGATTGTTGTAAGTTAGCTTTTGTGTGCTAAATAAGTCTGGCCTACCAGAAAAACAAAGATCAGGTATTTGAAAACTTATTTGTCTGCCTTTCGAGACGAGATGACTAGAGCTTGAACAGAGCCTAGCTGCAAGGACATGAGAGGGCCGTAACTTTGGGCAAGTTTGTAGAAGTAATTGTGAGTGTTTAAGGTGTCAAAACTGGTGCATATTTCCAACCAACCAGGCGATATAAACCATAAGTGACAGCAAGAACACCAGCATTAGATACAATGATTTGATCACGCTCGCATTCAACATGAGGTACATCAGACACCCCAGAGTAAGTGTTACTAGAAGTGTTAGGACCTGGCCAGGTGAGTTGTTTAGGTACGTGGCAAAAGATTTGAGTTCGTATTTGTGTTTGGGAACAAACACCACATCACGCTCAAGGGAACCGGTGTTAGAATGATGGCGACAATGACTGTACTTCCAGGAAAAGCAAGGGACAAGGAGAGAAGAGTAGAGGACAATGCCAACAGTGTCGTCAAGCCATTGATAATCGCTAAAGGCCTGATGGCCACATTCATGGGCTATGACCCAAATTCCAGTTAAAAAATCAACCTTGAGTGAAACAATAAATTGTCCAAGCCACATAAGTTAAAGTGCGAGGTAAGAGTTGGATGTGATTTGTTGCAATATAGTAAAGGATAGAAGCCACCGTCAGGTCATAAACAACATAAGTGAAAGAGCGAATAACGGATCGTTGGAAACAATGTGGCGGTATGGCCTTCTTTATGTCCCCAACAATAAACGGAGGTTCTGAGACTGGAACTCGTTGGAGGGATTCCTCTTGTGACTTCTTATCCATGAGTCAACTGACATCCTACCACATGCACCCATTTTCTAGATGTCCTGCAGAAACATCTATGTGAGCATTATAACATTTGCTAAAATTGCGAATCATTTAAGTCAATAAAATAGAAAACTGAACTTTTTCAATAGAAAATTTAGCTTCTGAAGGACCTCAAGTCAATATTATTCTATGTAGTAAATTATTTCATATAATTATGATCCAAATGTCTTTCCGGGATACTGAACACTTCTAGACTTACTTTAGTCTGTAGATCCTAACAATGACCAACAAGAGTCCAGAAGTCACTTCTAAACCTGAACTATCAACCAGCAAGCTATCTTGATGCAAGTTCCTTACCAGTACATAGCATAACTTGGGAGAGAAATGATTTATTTTGCTTAGAATTGCTCATATATATGGGATGGCTAATTAACAAACTAATGTTATAAAATAGTAAAATACAAGTTTTAGATAATTAAAGATGGCTGAAATTATGTCAATTCATCAAATGAGAGCAATTTCGACGTGCTTAAAAATATAACAATTACATTTATGTGAAATCAAAAAGCTGGCAAGCTCAG
This sequence comes from Anethum foeniculum, assembly GCA_003724115.2. Classification (NCBI taxonomy): domain Eukaryota; kingdom Viridiplantae; phylum Streptophyta; class Magnoliopsida; order Apiales; family Apiaceae; genus Anethum; species Anethum foeniculum. The sequence goes on from PHNY01214741.1 coordinate 14,251, forward strand.
AACATAATCTCAGAATATAGAACAAAGAACTCATTTGATCTCGGATCTCACGATGAACATACATGCAAGTAGACACACACAACTCACACATACATGCTTATACCAATACCAAAGTAGAACAAGCTTTTTAGTATAAATTAATCACAAGTGTACTCTTTACAAGCAATTTGCATGGACGAAGTGAATGTGGTAATTACCATATACAAGAACACATAATGAGATGGCAAGATAGAAAAGAATGAAACCGGTCTCACTTCACTTAGAAAGATTAAACAAAGCATACATCTCAAAATGACTGTTTGGAAAGCACCTTCCAATGTCCGTCTCAGAAGCATTATACATCACATTGATTTACAAAACTGAAAACTAAATTTAACAAATGGTCCTAACATAAAGAACAAACGAACAGGCAAACATAAAATAAGTGATTACTAAAAAATGAGATATTGTTATAACACGAGGTGACTGGAGAAAAAATAACAGAATTTGATAGTACAATCTGTGAAAGGGATTGAGAGTACCTGAGGGAAAGAAGCACACTTCTGTTTAATCTGCTATTAAAATGTGTTCATGTACATGTAGGTATGTATGTGCATGTGATATTACTTTTAGAATCCATAATAGAATCCAAGAAATGCCAAACTCATTACACAATACTGAGGTATCTTTCACTCTTCTGACTCTTTATTCTACAAATTAAGACATATAAGGGATAATAATAATTTAAATTTTGTATTTATGCTTGTAGAAAGTCAAGTTACCATGTCAGTCTAAACTCGCTAACTGCATTGCTTAATTAAGACATGATTTGCTAATCTGACTATACTAAAATCTAATCTGTTTCACTAATCACATTTTTGGTATTATTCTGCATAGCATCAGTACTCACTTAAACCAAAAGAGTGTGATAATATTAAGAGATTTACTAGAATAGAGAAACAAAAAGGTTGGAGAAAAAAAGAAAGTTATGCATATAATTTGACCTTAGCAGACATGCAGAAAAAGAAAAGAAAAAGCAATCAGCAAACATTTTTACAATTATACAAATATCCAAAGTAATCCATGAGATTTTTACATTTAGTTACCATAATATTTAAGTTGTAGATATATAAAATTGTTGAATTCTTGCTCTCAGAGCTTTGATCCAGAAGAACACTCAGAGCAAATTTCACATATGCTGAAAAATGTTTAGCACCCCCAACCAAGGCTAAAATACGTTTATTTGCATTCTTGAATACTCTGGCCGATAATTATCTGACCAGAGATCACACTTATTATGCTAATTATTCGGTCTCCCTACTAAATTGAGTTCGTATGTTATCCTAGCAAGGGGATATATGAGTCAATAATAGTGCCGATCTAGAGCTATTCGTATCCTTTATTAAGCCAAGCCCGAGCTTTCAAATCCTTTATTAAGCCAAGCTCGAGCTTCAAACTATACTGCTCACAAGCCTAACTAAGATTTAATATTTTTTAATGAAATATATTATTAAAAATGTTATATGTCTATATCCTTTCTAAATATTTGATTGAGTCGAACTCGAAACAAACTTATGACATTAGAGATATTGTAATTATGTAGTAGAATCGATTCAAATTCTTGAGTAGAACTCAAACATACTGAACTTGTATCGAGTCTAAGTATCGAGCATGAACATAATAGCTAGGTTCACAGTACAAAGCAACCACGTACATATATAGGCTTAATCTTGATCTTTTTGGTTTCTTTAACATCAATTAGAGCTTATTGTTGTACCAAAAGACACCTTTGTACTTGCCACTCTCATCTGGTTCCACGTAGATACACTCCTTTGCTTCTCGCCACATAGCTTTGAAAACTGGAGTCTCATCAAGCCTATAATAATCTCCCAATATAGGTTTGATCACCTTTGTGGCCTCCATTGCATGATAATGTGGCATTGTTGAGAACAAGTGATGGGCCACATGAGTGTCGGTGATGTTGTGCATAATCTTGTTTAGGATTCCATAATCTCTATCGACCGTCGCCAAAGCACCTCTTAACCAGTCCCACTCGGATGAACTGTAATGTGGCAATGCAGGGTGAGTGTGCTGCAAGAAGGTGATAAGCACCAGGAAGCCATTTACGACTAATAAAGGACCTCCATAAACACACAGCACCCAAGCGAGACCTTTTGCTGCAGCCAGGCGGTATAAACCATAAGTTACAGCAAGAACACCAGCATCAGAAACAAGGATTTGAGCTCGCTCGCGATCTGAGTATATAGGACTCTGAGGATCATAGTGACATGCAAACCTTTCATAATGTCGTCCTGAAACATTGAACAAGAGGTACATCGGCCACCCCAGAGTAAGTGTTACAAGAAGTGTGAGGACTCGCCCAGGTGGGTTGTTAAGGTACTTGGCAAAAGATTTGAGTTCATATTTGTGTTTGGGAACAAAAACCTCATCGCGCTCAAGGGAACCGGTGTTAGAATGATGACGGCGATGACTGTATTTCCAGGAAAAGTAAGGGACAAGGAGAGAAGAGTGGAGGACAAGGCCAACAGTGTCGTCAAGCCATTGATAATCGCTGAAGGCATGATGGCCACATTCATGGGCTATTACCCAGATTCCAGTTAAAAAACATCCTTGAACGAAACCATAAATTGCCCAAGCCACATATGATATAGGGTAAGGTAAGAGTTGGATGTAATTTGTTGCAAGATAGTAAAGGATAGAAGAAATGGTCAGGTCATAAAGAACATAAGAGAAAGAGCGAAGAACGGAGCGTCGGAAACAATGTGGTGGTATTGCCTTCTTGATGTCCCCAACAGTAAATGGAGGTTTTGAGACTGGAACACGTTGGAGAACTTCCTCTTCTGATTTCTTATTCTTGGCTTCAACAGGCATTTGACCACCTGCACCCATTTTTCAGATGTCCTGCAGAAGAGATCATAATGGTGAGCAAAATCACTTTGCTCAAATGGTGAACGAAACTTAATGAAGCAGAAACCTGAGCTATATTATTGGAAACTTGTATCTGGGGCAACTGTTCTGCAACACGTTTATTTAACATTTTTAAATTAAAATGAAAACAAACCACTAATTAGCTGATTAGTTAGTTAAAATTACTGTGACATGATATTTGATCTGCCTATGATCTTGTTTCTTTGGTTAAATTTTCATTAATGATCCTTTAAAAAAGATAGAGTTCTGCCTCTTTTAGCGGGCATATAGATAAAGCACGAAGAGATCAAACTTATAGTTCAAGTGTTTAGACACTACCAATTTAACTGACCACCTAATTTCAAGCCTCGGCAATCAACCAACAAGCTATCCTGCTGCAAGTTCAATCTTCAACAATATATGGGAGAGATACAAAACATTTTGCGTAATAGTATTAGGCACACATATCTCGTTCGGGAAAAAAATTTACGAAATAGACCAATACAGGAGATATTTAATTTCTAGCTTTCAGAGTTGGCCAAATCAATTTTGTCTTCCTGTAAGCACATGACCGGAGTAAAAATAAGTAGGGCACTTGGTCCGGTACATTAGTACAATCACATAATTAGGTTTAAAATCATTTGGCTGGTAGTTGGTACTGATATCAACATCTAACACCATTCTTAGAACCACACACTTTGATACAGGTCTTACTCTTATAAGAAGCCCACACCTAAATATTTAAAGAAATAAATATGAAAAGCAGTTCATTTGATCTCATACTAAGAAATAAATATTTGTTGTTAAAGAGTGAGAGACAGACACACATGCATACTTTCCTCCTAAAGTAGAATGTTAAGTGACCAGATCCGGTTGGGTCTTCCACTACTACCTTAGTGCCCGTTTGGGAACATAGATTTCGTTTGAAATTCTGGATTTGAATAAATAACATGTTTGGAAAAGTAAAAGAATTTGGATTTGAATTTCAATTTGAAATTCAAGACATTCAAATTTTAGTACAAATACGAGAATTTAAAATGACAACTAAAATTACGTCATTTGAAATCCATCATTTCAAATGAAATTCATGTTCTTAAACATGGATTAAAGTTTTAGGAGAACTGATCACTTAACGTAGAACAAGGCAATAATCAACTTACGTACAAAGTTGAGAGTTCGAACCTTCGCAAAGATAAGATTAGTGAAAAAATTGTCTATATCAAAAAAAGAAGAGGAAAACAATGAAAATAAACTGCAAAGATTTCATATCCAGAGTACTGTACCATCCACAATCTATAGCTCATTACATAAGATATAACCAACATCAAAAGATTTCAGATTTACCAATTGATATACTATTCCATTGATGAACACAATTGAAAAGCAAGCTGATAATCACTTAGCTAAAAACAGCTGAAAAAGTTTGAATCAGATGAAAAAAGAGGGAAATGTGCAAACCCCATGATTAGAATATGTCATTAAAAACAAATCTACAAGCATACACAAGGTTAATTAGTTAAAATAACATACATTTGCATGAGAATTAGATCAAATTATATTTACTACAAAAGCCAATTAGAGAAAAGACAGAAATCAGAATTAAATGAGTGTGTGTGCAATTGTGTATGTGTATACAAGGGAATTTGAATTTGAGTACCTGAGGATAGGAGAAGCAGTAGGTTTTTGTTTAACCTCTTGTGCATCAGTTGCATACTTGCATGTATATATAGTGGTGGGAGCTCCAGTAATTAATTTTTTTTTTTTCAATAATTTGGTTTTATATATCTTATAAATGAGTATTTTCTGATAAATGGCCCGGTTAATTTCTGATAAATCACGGAATGACCAGGACCGAATTTTTTTCACGAATTTTAAAATATATTTCTGAAAAATGTAATTTAAGATATATAAATAAAATCTTAAGGATGGCATTATTTATCAGAGAGTAGAGACTAATTCTGAATAAGGAGAATATTGTAATACATATTATCCCACAAAATAAAAATTCATACATATAAAGTACATCATATATTTTCTTAAATAATTAATTTATATAAACTTTACAGGAATAAATCAATACTATATTATGCATATATTAACAAAACAACACCCTCCATTTACACTTTGTTTTCTAAATCTTTATACGTAAATATTTTTCTTTCAAACTATTAGAAATCTTTTCCGTTCTTTTAAAAGAAAAAAATTGAGAAGAAGTCGAAAAAATTGAAATTTTATCATTATTTTCTTTTCATTCTGAGAAATACTAAAGTCATAAAAGTATTCCCGAAATTGTTGCCAATTGTTGAATTATCGTTGTATCTTTAATTAATCTTTAATCTTTTGTAAATGAAACAAATCTCTCGTGCATTTGCAAGTATCGTTGAGAAAGAATTTTGGAACCGTCTACGTACCACTGCTTTTTCTAAAATACAGTGTTGGCTAATATTGAGTTTAACATATCACGGCACAAATTGACTAGGGGTGTGTTTGGCTGTTACAACCGCAACAGCAGTTTTTTGCTGAAAAGTTGCTAGTTTTTTACTGAAAAGTTGCTAAAAAACTGTTTGCTAAAATTTAAAAGTTGTCTTTTTGAAAAGTGTTTTTGACCTAAAAGCTGTTAGAGAAAGCAAGTCCCCCATGTTTTTGGAAAAAACTGCTTTTCAACTTTTGTAGGAAGCAGATGCTGATTTCACCATCAAATCTCACCAGAAGCATTATTTTATTTAATTTTTTACATCAAAATATATGCATATCAAAAATATTACCAAACAGTCATCTGATTTTTAAAACAACACTTTTTTCACCAGCACTTTTTCTAACCGCACAGTAATTTTTAACAGCACTTCCAAACAGAGCCTAGATGGCCAAGCAAGATGATATTTGAAGGAATCTAAAAGATTAATAAAAATATATTCATCTAGTATTTTTAATAAAAACAAATACCTATGTAATTAGAAAATTAACAAAAATATTAAGTTTGAATACTCATCTTCAGTCTTAACAGATATATACTTCCTCTGTCCCATTAATTCTATACGTTACTTTTTGAAAACGTTTTTTAAGACTCATTTAAAGTACAGTTCCATAAATTTTAATTTTTTTTTCTGAATAAAAGTTTAATGTTTAAACTTTTATTCAGAAAAAAACATTAAACTTTTATTCAGAAAAAAAAATTCAAAAAAAATTATGGAACTACGCTTTATAGGAGTCTCGGAATGTGTGCAAACAGTGCATGTATACATCCCGATGGGACGGAGGGAGTATAATTTTTTTACTACCTCCGTCCCACTCATTTCTTTACAGTTTTTTTCTCATGCTCGGCACGTATTTTAAGACTATTATAAAGTACAATTCCATAATTTATTTTTTAATTTTTTTTTCTGAATAAAAAATTTCAAATATTATATTTTTAATTAGAATGAAAAAAAATTAAAATAATTTAGGAAATCATACTTTAAAAAAGCATTAAAATACGTGTCGTAAAAAATTGTGTGGGACGAAGGGAGTACGTATATTTATTTGACTGTTCAGCTGGTGGGCTGCTACGAATTGACACTCCATAGCTAGCAATAACACGAAAAAGATGGTGGGCTGCTAAACTGCTGAATGTAGTCGTCGTCACTGTAAGCTGACCAGGGAAACATGTACGTACGCCAGCGCTACAGAATTAACGTGTGGATGAGCAACACCATATATCGTACAGTTCTGAAACAGGGGCCCTTTTGTGTTCTGTCCCATTGGGTTGTTGCCGCATACTAAGTTTGTTTCAAGTCTTTTCAACAGTCATTAAGATTGTGTAGAAATATGGGGTGCTTTCTATTACGTTGTAGTTTAGGTAGTAGGTTTGCAGCTAGGCGTCGTAATCAAATATCATTATCAACCTATTCTAACTGTTTTTTAAGGAGTCCAGATCCTCTCTTCCCTTTTCGTGTCCCCTCCTTTTTTATTGATCGATTAATAATATTGTACGCGATTAAACAGATGACAGAAAATATATAAATTAAATAACTGACCCATAAAAAAAGAGGGGACACGAAAGGGGTACCGAGAATCCGGACTCTTTTTTATAAGGGCAAGACAAATCCAACTAGGCAGAAACAAGATCGCACAATCTCTTAAGAGATGACCAACAATAATTAACTAAATCTATATATTCATTATATAAATTTTTTACCCCTCACCGACTTTACAAATTACAAGAATAGATCTAAATAATTCTAACTCCTGCGAAAACTCCTTGTTACACAATCCTGTCATTCAATATTTTAGTGTTGAAGAGGGGACTGGACACTTCATTTCTCACAAGAGATAGAGGAGTAACAACTTTTGGGTCAAAACCACGGACCATTTAATTAGGAATTAATTACTTATCAAAAGTTATTTGAATAGCAATTTATTATATTTGTATAATTGTAATATTTGATATTAATTTAATAAATAATAAAATATGTTATTTAAAAATAATTTTTAAAATTAATCAAATTTTAAAAATGAAATTGATAAATTACTTTTTAAGAACGAAAGGGAAATTAATCAAAAATTACTAAAAGAACCGAGAGGTGTTGCTCTATGTTTTCTTTTTTTATTTTGACGGATAAATGTTTACGCAATTATAAACAATACAATTAAGAAGGGAGAAAAGCAGTGATATGAGCAGCAAGCGGCATTAAGGGCATGTTTGGTAAATAAGTAATAAGGACTTATCAACTTATTTCGGGAAAAAAAATCACATTTACATATTAATTTTTAGAATTAAGTATTTAAGAAGGGTTTAATATTTTTTATATTCAAAAACTTATAGAAAATAAGTAATTTATTTCAGAAAAAAGTATGTAACTTATTTCTAACAAATAAGATTTATGACGCGGAATCTAAGACTTGGTAGGTGGTAGGTAGTAGTTTGCAGGGAGCTTCAAATCTACTTTGCTGGACTAAATTCATGTCAAGAAAATGATTGGTCATAATCTCTTTTCAGACAAATGCTAAAAGAAAATTACAAAAATGAAACGATCTGCTACCTAATCTTTTTTGGGCCGACGTTTATTAAACTACTGGACTAGGTTGATAGTATGGGTCATAGATGCGTGCAGCTAAAGTATGTAAACTAGTAATGGCCCATTATGAGTTTTTAGCTTTTGAATTGTGGAATTATTATGCACATCTGGCCCAACCTTATGAGGCCTTTATCTACAGTGAAATGATAAACAATTTTCATGAGTATCAAATATTTGTACTCAAAAGAAATTGACGTTTTATTGATAAACAATCTTCATGAATATTTCCTGAAAAAAAAAAAATCTTCATGAATATTTAAGATTTTGTACTGAATGAAACAGACGCTACATATAACAAACTGATAAACAAATAACGGCTTAAATTAAACTTAAGAATACAGTATTCTTTCCTAAATCGAATCCAGGAATCAATGATGAAACCAAATTTGATACGATAGAATATCGAAGACGTTTCGCTTATTAACGAAGAGTACTAAATAGTACATAAACCCACCACATTAACATGTGCATGTAACGCTTAACTAACAAATTTTGGGACCAAACAAAGGGGAGTCTTCTTGTGTATGGTTGTACCAGGCAGGGTATCCATGTCAATGTCTTCACTTCTTATGCCAGGAGGAAATTCCCAGTTAAATGAGTAGAGAAGATTAGCTAGCACTAGTTCTGTAGTAGCCAATCCCATAAAAATCCCTGGACATATTCTCCGCCCTACTCCAAATGGCATCAGCTCAAAATCCTGTCCTCTGAGATCAACATTACAGTTTATGAATCGTTCGGGTGAAAACTCGTCCGGATTTTCCCAGGCCTCAGGATCCCTTCCTATGGCATATGTGTTCACGTATACGCGTGTTTTAGCTTCAATTTCATAGCCACTTATCACACATTTATCGATGGTTTCTCGAAGCAAAAGTGGTACAGGAGGGTGCAGTCTCATGGACTCCTTCACTACTGCTTTAACATAAACAAGCTTTTGGACGTCGTTTTCATCTACAAATCCTTTCTGCCCGAATAAATCTCTAACCTCTTGTTGTGCTTTCTTCATAGTTGTTGGATTCTTCATCATTAAAGTCATTGCCCAAATTACAGCTGCTGCACTTGTATCGGATCCTGCAATCAACATATCCTGCACAATGTAGGGAAAACAATATATTTGTTAACTAACCAATCCATCTAAATCCTTAGAACGTCACAGGAAAATCCCAACAAAATCTTATACTATTCAACAATTCCCCTCAATAGTATGATTGAACAAACATAACGAGACATATACCAATATACCAAACAAATAAACATGTTAATTATTCTAAATGATGGATATATGCAAAGAATCATTAAAATGCAAGAAATGGTTTGATTTTATTGTGAGGAATTTGTTTACCATTAATATTGCTTTGACGTGATCCAGAGTGAAATTCGATAAATCCCTTTTCATCTCAAGTAAGATGTCCAGGATTTTGCAGTCATCAGTAGATGCAGCGGATGTATGAAGATACTCATCAATAAGCTCTTGACTGAAGGCATCAATTTCATTAAATCTCTTCTCCGACTGTGACATTGCACCACTAAGCTTATCAACAAATCGGCCCATTAGAGGAAAATAATCTGCAAGGAAGAAAGTCGAAACGTTGGCCTTAAGCTCATCTAGTAGCCAATGAAGCTTTTTACTTATATGACTGTTACTATCAGTATTCCTTGCACCATCATATCTTCCACCGAAAGTAATCCTTAGTATAATCGAGCTTGTCAAATTCATAAGAGTTTCGCTCAAATTTACGAGGTTGGAACCAGTAGTAGCATCATCACGTATTGTTTTAACCATTTCTGCAACTTCCTCTTCACGAATAGGTCGAAAAGACTGAGACCTTTTCGAACTAGACAGATTCAGAGTAAATATTTTTTTCATGTTCCTCCAGTACTCATTGTATGGTGAAAAAATAATGTCTTGATTGTTGTAAGTTAGCTTCTGCGTGCTAACTAAATCTGGCCTGCCCGAAAAACAAAGATCATGGTACTTGAAAACTTCTTTAGCTGCGTTTCGAGACGAGATTACTAGAGCTTGAACAGAGCCTAGCTGCAAGGACATGAGAGGGCCGAAACTTTGTGCAAGTTTGTGGAAGTAAATGTGAGTATTTAAGGTGTCAAACTGGTGCATGTTGCCGATCACCGGGAGGCCAGTGGGGCCTGGTGGCCGGAGATTCGACTTTCGGACATAGTAATTTCTGCTTATGAAAAGAATTAGGAGAGGAAGAGAGATTGCAAGAAGAACAAGTACTTCCATTTTTGATTAATGAGAATGTGTTTGAGCGTGTGGTAGTAGTCCTGTAATCCCATATTTATAATTCTAAATAACTTTAAATTTTATACTAGTTTTGGATAATAGTTCTAAAGGGGAATATTAGATTCAGATTTTTTTAAAAAGAAAAAAATTTAAGTGTACAAATAATTTAATTTGAACTTTAGATACTTATTCAAATAATAAATATCTGATATTCATTCAAGATTTTAAATTATTATAATTCTTTTGCAATATTGAATTAAGATTTCATTAGATTTTTAAAATTTGAAGGTATTCAAAATCCCACATATTATATAAAAAAAATGGTAGATTTTTAGATAATAATAAAAATATGATAGAATCTACCATTTTAAAATATTCAAAAAAGTACATCAACTTTTTTAACACCTAAAAATTTAATTGATTTTAATCAACCATTTAAAGGATGGACCGGTCCTGCACATCACAAGCCCAAGCCTTTACTTAAGCTTTTAATCAACCCTTGTGAAACTACGATATTTGCGAAAATCAATTCAAAGATGTGTATAGTGACGACTCGAAAGTAATTAAGTAAACTATAAGTGGCGTGCTATAGTTTATGAATAAAACTCGTCTCTGCAGTCTTATTTTGACTAGAGTCCACCATGACTGCGCGCACCTCATAATTCTACTGCAGGACTACACTAGTACTACTGCACGTTCCTGTATTCACTACCCACTTCTACTACTTGTGCTCCCTATATATATCAGTAGTTGAAGCATCCAACTCACTTAAACAAACTCGGCAGCAAACATACACAAGTCCAGAAACAAAGTTTAGATCATATACTGATCCAACAATGGGTAAAGGAGGTCGCATGCCTGTTTCCGTCGAGACGAAAAAGGCCGAACAAAATGATGAAAATGTTGTTCGGAGAGTTCCACATGAAAAACCACCATTCACAATTGCAGACATAAAGAAAGCCATTCCACCGCATTGTTTCGAGAGGTCACTCATTCGATCTTCGTCTTACCTTGTTTTCGACTTGATTGTTTGTTTCCTTCTTTACTATGCAGCCACTAGTTTTATTCCTCTACTTCCTAAGCCTCTTGGTTACTTGGCATGGATAGCTTATATCTATGTTCAGGGCTGTTTCATGTTCGCTGTTTGGGTTGTTGCTCATGAATGTGGCCATCATGGCTTTAGCCAATATCATTGGCTAAACGACACTGTTGGTTATATTTTACATTCTCTTCTTCTCGTCCCTTACTTTTCGTGGAAAATTAGCCACCGTAGACACCATGCCAATA
>PHNY01214901.1:358-15736 GCA_003724115.2 Anethum foeniculum
GTAATGGGAACGAAACTCTCAGCTATAGAAGAATTCAAAATTCAGATGACTAGCAGGTTTGATATGAGCAACCTGGGAAAGCTCTGTTACTACTTGGGAATAGAGGTCGAGCAGAAGCCTAGCTGCATCAAGTTAAAACAGTGTGCTTATGCTAAGAAAATCTTGGAGAAGGCTGGTATGTCCAAATGCAACCCTACGAAGTTCCGCATGGATCCTAAGGAGACTCTTACAAAAGACGAATGAGGAAAAGCTGTAGACAGTACTAAGTTCAAAAGTTTGGTTGGAGGATTGCGCTACTTAGTGCACACGAGGCCTGATATTGCCTATTCTGTTGGCATTGTGAGCAGGTACATGGAGAAGCCAACTGTATTGCATCAACATGCTGCTAAGCAGATACTTCGATACATCAAAGGAACACTCGATTTTGGCCTGCTCTATACAGAAAACAGTGGGAATAACCTGTTAACTGGCTACTCAGACAGCGACCTAGCTGGTCACATTGATGATCGTAGAAGTACAGGAGGGATGGTTTTCTACTTAAACGAGAGTCTAGTGACTTGGTTCTCTCAAAAATAGAGGTGCGTGGCGCTTTCTTCCTGTGAAGCAGAATTCATGGCTGCAACTGCAGCGGCTTGTCAGGCTATCTGGTTAAGAAAATTACTTGGACAAATAACTGATAGCTATGTGGAAACAATGGTGCTATTCATTGATAATAGGTCTGCAATCGATTTGGCCAAAAACCCTGTATTTCATGGGGAAGCAAACATATAGATATTCGTTATCATTTCATCCGAGGATGCATTGTGCGAGGTGAAATCATTGTGAAGCATGTTACTACAGATAAGCAACGAGCAGAGTTGCTCACCAAAGCTCTATTCACGGTTAAGTTCGAGATGATGAGGAAATTACTGGGCGTTAAGGATCTCCAGCAGCAAGTTTAGATTACAGGGATGATTGTTGGGTTTCTAATCAAAACTTGTTGTAATAAATTGTTTTATTTAGTTGTTTTATTTATCTATGGCTGAGTCTTTAGTTGTTGGAGTTGTGTAGGAGTACGTTATGAATAAACGTGTACCAGTAGAAATAGTTTAGGAAATCAGGTCCTTGCTTTTAGCCACATAACCTGAGCACCAGATGTTTAAAAAAAGTTTCTCTGTAACATTACTTTGAAAAAATAACGTTGAAAAAATAATGTTTGAAACAACATTTTTGTTTTATCAGTTTCACAGAAACAGTTGTTATAATTATATGTATATATTGATGTGGTGTTTAATATAGCTAACAGATACTTCACATATTAAAATATTTTTTATATTGGTCATGACTTTGGATGGTCATGGATGTCATGCACATAAAAAAGTATGTTCCAAAATGACTTCTACATCATTATAAATGATGCTGATAAATTCAAAGGACCATAAAAGTCAAGAAATGATTGCAAATTGTTGAATGTGCACCCTTAATTCTGGAAACTGGAACACAAAACGAAACAATATGAATTACTATACTAATCATTTATAGTAATTATTTATACTGATTTTAATTTGGAAGCTAAGCAATATGAATTAAAATTAATATTAAATTAAAATAAAGTTGTTATTATTAAAATAGAAATAATTATAATATCTTAAAAGAAACCTGTGCTGGTTATAAACTAATATGAATATTAAATAAAATACATTTACGTTTCAATTGAATTTTATTTGGGATTGTTTGTAGAGCAACCTTCCCAGTTTAAACAATTGATTATAACATGGAATCTCATAACTAATTATTTTAAAAAAATTCACTAAAAGTATAATATGATTCTAATGTAGATATATAACCATCGAAGCTTGAAAAAAAATTTAAATTTGGTTCTAATGTAAAATCTTTTTTAAATTAATATTTTATTTTTAAATAATTTTATAAAAAACTAATTTTCATAATTTTATTTTTGATTCACTGAATGAATTTGTAAATTATATGAATTAGAATTGAGATGAATTTGTAAAATTATTTGTATTTATATAACGCTTTTCTCTTGGACTCTAAAAGGTTCATACAGTACAACATGTACATGCTTGTTCTTAAATAAAATCCTAGAAGCGAGATATGAACATATCTTTATGCTTCTCCCTCCTACATAATAAAAAAGAGACGAACTAACTTCACTTGACGGGTGTTTTGTTTTATTATATTGAGGCATACTAACAAAATAAATAGGATAATAATTTTTTCAAAAATAGTCCAACACTTGGCCACTCTGGTTATTTAATTTCTTAAACTGACACGATCCAAAAAACTTTCTATCAATATCTTATAATTGGTGATTTTATAATTATTTATTTTATCTAATCTTCGTAATTCGTTTCATTCTTGATTCTTATTTTCCTATTCTTAAATTCATAATTTAACATAGAATATAGCTACCTGTTCCTCAAATTTCAAACACAATCGAATTGTTATTCCTGTTACTGGTTTCGATTCCCATAATTTAAACAATCACTTAATTAATATTCAACTTTGTTAATCTCTAAGTCTTAATTTGTACAACTACGTCATTGTAAAGTGCCGGAGAACTCCAAAATTAAGAAAATTGGATATCATATGACTAGCTGACCTTTGTTTATTCTGTAAGATGTATCTCATGCACGTGTTAAACTTACAAATGCCTCATAATTTGGAAGTCACTCTATTTGAAATTATTACAAAAAATTATTGTCTAACTTTTTTAAGATCTTTTATTGGTAAATGAAAAATTATATATTAAGAAGAATGTATGGGTATATAGCATAAACTTTTTTATCAATAAAAGATTTTAAAAAATTTCTAAAAAGTTGAAAAGTAATTTCTTGGAATAGTTTCAAATAGAGTGACCTCCAAATTAAGAGGCATTTATAAATTTGACACCGTATATTCTCTACAATAGTAATTGTAAAGTTTATATCTCTTCTTTCTACTCTTACGTATAATAATGTCCGTATATATTTTGGCTATGATAAAATTTTCTTGGCTGATTATATTATTTTGTTATCAAGTGGAGCTATGAAAGTGATATTTTTTTCTTTTAGATGATTAAAACATTAAAAAGTAATTTTTGTTTCCTTTAAAATGATTTAATTGATGATATATGAGTAACTCAACACCCATCTTCTTGGAAATAAATTTGTGTGAGTAACTCATTGTTCTAAAAACTCAAGATGGTATGGAGGCTAAGGGAATCATTAAATTATATTTTTAACATGATATGTATGATATAGGTTATAATTAAAATTTATGTGATGACTAATGAGTATCATGTTTTTTCACTAAACATAATATCTCACAATTAAATTTGCACATTTGTGTACATTATTTTGTGTCACAGTCATTCAATGTAGATTTGTGTATATATTTTTGGCTCAAATTAACCTCACTAAACATCTTAACTCACAAGTTTTTTCTCTTTTAACTTTCTCTTTATATATGCCTTTAACACGATTTGGATTTCTAAAGAATATATACCAAAAGGAAAGTTCTATGTAGACCATTATTTTTTTGAATAAGTTGGAGGCCATATATGTTTAACAATAGAACAATAACTTATTATTATGCATTGTACATTCTATAAATATCACCATTTCATTAAAAATGTTGAAAAAATTTACGTTTAACGAGCCGAACATGTAAATTGTGCGATATGAACATATATTCTGCAAACTAAACATATTTTTGTAAAATGACATGTTTTGCAATGTTATAATTGCACAATATATAGAATTTTTAAGATTTTCAATTAAATAATGATCCTTATAGAATATTATTCACAAAATAATATGTTTTGCAATGTTTTTATGCAAAATTTTATTTGCAAAACATAAGTGGTATCCAGGTCTCCATGGAACCTAACTCTATATACCAAATGATTCATTTATGGTTATGAAGTGAAGGACTTAGTCTATTTTATTTCAACAAAATTAATCATCCAATGCTACGAGGAATCAAAATTTTGTTAAAATAATAAGTTAAACTTTATTTAATAATTTAAATTGAATGTTCTTGAAAAGTTCTAGAAAAGACCTTTGAGTTCATAGTCTTTTGAGTTCATGACTTTTTATATTTCTACATTGTTTATATACCTATGGAGTTACATCTTAAATGTGCATTCTAGTAGGTTCCATGGAGTCTTATAAATAGGATCATCTACCAAGTTTTGTACTCATCAAATCAAGAATTATTAGATCATCTTTTGAGGAAAATACAAGTGTGAGTTTTATATTTCTTTTATGTGAGAAGTTGCGAGGGTTATTGAGAACAAGTTTCTTCTGTTTAATCTCGAGCTAATTATATACTTAAATTCTTATAAAGTGGTATAAAAAGCAAGGTTTGGATGGCTTTTAATACCATGTTGCAACCACAACTTCCTCGTTTAACAGGAAAGATTTACAACCAGTGGAGCATTCAAATGAAGGTGGTACATGGCTCTCTTGAGAGATTGTGGAAAATGGTTATGAAGAACCGACGAATCAAGCAAATCTCTCACCACAACAATTGTATACTTTGAAGGAGAATCGAAAGAAGGACAAGAAGGCACTCTACTTTATTTATCAAGTGGTGAATGAAGTTATTTTTGAGAGGATTTCAACGGCATCAACATCAAATGAGGCATGGGACATCCTCAACAAGGTATACAAAGGTGAGGAAAAGGTAAAAATGGTAAGATTACAAGCTCTAAGAGGTGAATTTGATTTAATTAAGATGAAGGAAAGTGAAACGGTGTAGGACTTCTATAATCGAACAATTTCGATTGTTAATCAACTTCGTGTCAAAGGAGAAGAAATTTTGGATAAAAGACTCTTGGAAAAAATTCTTCATAGCATGACTCCAAAATATGAGTATGCTATTGTGGCTAATGAAGAGTCAAAAGATTTGAATACTTTCTCTCTTGAAGAATTATTGGGCTCACTACATTCTCACGAACTTCGCATCAAGAAATTTGATTTCTCTCCTTCCGAGCAAGCTTTAAAAGTTCAAGATAATAATCCTGGTGGTTTTAGAGGAAGAGGTGGAAAAGGTTAAATTCATGGTCGAGGACAAGGAAGAGGAAAAGTGCAAAGTGAAAATTCTAGCTCATATCAAAGAGGAAGAGAAAGAGCTCGTGGAGGTTTCATTGGAAGAGGAAGAGGTAATACTTTTAATTTTCATTGCCATTATTGTCATAAAATTGGGCATATGAAAAAATATTGTTACAAAAGAATTAATGATGAAAAAGATTATTCGAATTTTCTACATGAGAATGTTGAGGAGAAAGATGAAAGTATGTTTCTCATTAGCAATGTTCAAGAAGAATCACTTGATGATGTTTGGTATATCGATAGTGGGTGTAGCAACCACATGACCAGAAATAAAAATTTCTTTGTGAATATTGATGAAAGTGTTCAACAAGAAGTCAAGACGGTTAACAACGAAAGGCTCGTCTTCAAAGGGTGTGGAGATGTTCCAATCCGAACAAAGCAAGGTACAAACTATATCTCTAGGGCGTGGAGATGTTCCCGATCTTAAGCAAAATTTTCTAAGTGTTGGGCAACTTTTAAGAAAGGGACATCATGTGAATTTTAAAGATGATTTTTGTGAGAAAAAAGATAAAAATGGTCTCCTTATTATAAGAGTCAAGATGATCTCAACTAAAATGTTTCAGTTAAAAATTCAAAGTGAGTCTCTTCCATGCTTTTCTAATATTGTGAATGACAAGTCTTGGATTTGGCATCTTCGATATAATCACTGGAATTTTAGTACTCTATCCAAGATTTGTAAATGTCATATAGTGAGAGGCATCCCAAATATTCAAAGGCAAGATCAAGTATGTGAAGATTTCATTTTTGGCAAGAATCACCGAGATCGATTTCCAAAAGACAAAGCATGACGAGCTAAAAAGCCATTGGAGTTAGTACATTCGATTTGTCTGGACCCATGCGCATAAACTCCATTGGAGGTAGTCGCTATTTCCTCACTTTTATTGATGATTATAGTCGCAAGATATGGATATATTTTCTCAAAGAAAAATCTCAAGTATTTGAAGCATTTAAAGAATTTAAAGCATATGTGGAGAAAGAAAGTGGTCATTCTTTAAAGACACTATGATCCGATCGTGGTGGTGAATATATATCCGAAGATTTTGGAAGCTTTTTGAAGAAGCATGGAATTCGTCATCAACTAAAGGGTTCATTCAACCCCTCAACAAAATGGTGTGGCCGAGAGGAAGAACAGAATAATAATGGAGCTTATTCTAAGTATGTTGAAAACAAAAGGATTGCCTAAGATGTTTTGGGCCGAAGCAGTTGAGTGTGCATGTAATCGTGCACCTATTAAAAGTGTACAAGGGAATACTCCACAAGAAGCTTGGAGCCGTAAGAAGCCATGTGTCTCTAACTTCTGAAGTTTTGGAAGCATTCGATATTCTCATGTGCCCGATGAAAAGAGAGGCAAACTTGATGATAAATCTGAAAATTTTTATCTTTTTTGGCTATAGTGAAGCTTCCAAGGAATAAAAATGGTACAATCCCATCACAAAGAAGGTTATAATTAGTTGTAATGTAATTTTAAATGAGGAGGCTTCATGGGAATGGAAGGATAAGAAAGAAAGTTCAAGTGTTTTTCTTGATGATGATGTATTTGATCCAATTGAAGAAGAAGGGTGCACTCCACCACCTACTTCACCATATAATTCTCCTCCAAGCTCATCATCATCTTCAAGTTCCGAATCACCACCTAGAAAGACAAGATCTATGGCGGATCTTAATGGAGCAACAAGAAGAATCTTAAAAGATGAGTTTGTTGATTTTGCCTTATATGCAAATGCGGATCCAGTCTCTTTTGAAGACGCCACTAAAGAAAATAAATGGAGGCAAGCCATGGATCAAAAAATTGATGCAATTAAAATAAATCAAACATGGGAGTTAGTTGAAGCTCCTAAGGGGAATAAACCCATTGGAGTCAAGTGGGTTTACAAGACAAAGCTAAATGCACAAGGTGAAGTTGAAAAGTGTAAGGCGTGATTGGTGGTAAAAGGATACAAGAAAAAGTATGGTGTTCATTATAAAGAAGTATTTGCTCCCGTGGCGCGCCTTGAAATAATTCATTTAATACTTTCTTTGGCTACTCAAAATAAATGGCAAGTTCATCAAATGGATGTCAAATCCACTTTCTTGAATGGAGTATTACGAGAAGAGGTGTATATTGATCAAGGAGAACAAAGGTAAAATTCTTATCATTGGCTTATATGTGGATGATTTGATTTTTACGGGAAATAATCATGATGATATTGAAGAATTCAAGAAAATTATGATGTAAGAATTTGAGATATGTTCGTGTAACACTTAAAAATGGACTTTATAATCAAAAGGCAAATGACTCTAAGGTGTTTAGATATTGTGATAGTGATTGGGCCGGAAGTGTAGATGATAGTAAAAGTACTTCGGGAAATGTTTTCTTCATTGGCTCAAGTGCAATCACGTGGATGTCGAAGAAATAACAAGTTGTGGCTCTCTCAACGGCGGAGGAGGAATATATTTCTTTATCATTAGCTAGTTGTCAAGCTTTATGTGGATCACTTGGGTGTTGGAGGATCTCAAGCTGCCACGAAAGAAAGTCCAATTATATATTGTGATATCTAGTCCGCTATAGCACTCATGGAAAATCTGGTGTTTCATGGGACAAGCAAGCATATAAGAATCAAATATCATTTTATTCGAGACTTGCTTAAAAAAGGAGAAGTCATGGTCAAACATTACAACTCACTTGACCAAATTGGTGATATTTTCACAAAGCCTTTGAGGCCTGAAATTTTCAAGGAGTTGAAGAAAAAACTTGGCATGAGAAAATATTTAGCTTAAAGGGGGCTCTTAAAATAATAAGCTAAACTTTATTTATTAATTTAAATTATTTAGAATGTTCCTGAAAATTTCTAGAATAGATCTTTGAGTTCATAGACTTTTGAGTTCATGACTTTTTACATTTCTAGATTGTTTATGTACCTATGGAATTACATATTAAATGTGCATTCTAGTAGGTTCTATGGAGTCTTATAAATTGGATCATCTACCAAGCTTTGTACTCATCAAATCAAGAATTATTAAATCATCTTTTGAGTGAAATACAAGTGTGAGTTTTATATTTATTTTATGTGAGAAGTTGTGTGGATTATTGAGAACAAGTTTCTTCTCTTTAATCTCCAACTAATTATATACTTAAATTCCTACAAATTTCGTTTGATTGGTTAGGAATCAAGTTTATACTCGTTCAACGTCTAAAAACAAATCAATACAATATGATAGACAAGTCATCTCTACTCATCTCCACTCTGAAATTATTTGCATATACAAGAAGTCAATAACCCCCATATAGAGGGTAGATTATCTATAATGACATCCCTAATTTCATTCACTAGGCACTTCTCATCTTCAAGCAGCAATTTTATATGTATATTACACACACATGCATATAGTTACAACTTACAACACTAAACTTTAGTATCTGTGGAAGAGGGAAACCTTTGCTCTTTGTACACTGCACTAATGATGTAGTGGCAGAACTATGTGGAAGGTTGGAACAAACTATGGAATTATGTAGTTAAGCCACACGTCCACATAATTTTAAGGTTACGTAGAAATGCTAGAACAAAAATAGCTAAAAGGGACGCACTATTCAAGTCGCTTTTATACAAAAAATGACCTTTTTCATCATTTTTAATGTAAAAATGACTAGAACTCCCTGGTCACTTTTAAGGCCATTGAAAATAGAAACCCGATCAAAATAAGAAAATATTGATGACCAAATATGGTCGCATTAGGTAAGTCTAAATATGACCAGCAACAGTCGTAATTCGTTTTTCAAAAAAATGACTATCGTCAGTAGCATTTCAAATCGATTAAATTTAGTCACAAATACTAAGTGAATTTTTGGTCACTACTAGTTTGACAGAGTTCGGTCACAACTAAATTGATCAATTCGACTATTTATACTCAAATATGAGGTATTCTATATATGACTATTATGGGACCCAATTGGATGATTAGTTGCGACCAAAAATTGTTAAAATTACTTTCCAAAATGGCAACAAATTATACTACCAAAACTGGTCATATTTTTATTAACTATCCAGTACACTTCCTCCTATATCACACTACAATTCCACAACCTTAATTTTAGCTGAAACACTTCCTGCTATATCACACTACAATACCACAACCTTAAATTTTAGCTGAAACACAGAAAGTACTACAAGATAATACAAAAAACAAAAATAATATTATACAAAATTAAAAAAAGCTTCATTAGAATCCATGAAATTCCATAGAAAGTACTACAAGATCCACATAAATTATATAGCATATAGACTAATGTTCTCCATGAAGCTCCATAAAAAATATGGAATGAAGTTCCTGAATTGTACAATTTGGGTTCATAAATACTTTCCCCTTCTTTGGCTTACGAGCTTGCAATGTGATTAAGATGGTCCTTTTCCTCTGATTGGCCGCAGACAGTGGTGGATCATCTCCACCTTGTTGCGAAGTTATTTCCTGTGTAGCACGCCCCATAGCCTCGTGCATATTATACAACTTACTAAGAAATAGATCCACCACGTAGGTAACGTTTCTCAACTGTTATTTTATACTTTAAAATATATCAATCACCGGAATAAATGAACCAAAAAATGTAAGAATTAAAGCCTAATCTGTAAGCTTGATCCTAATCACTAAATAGTCTGAATATTAAATCAAGTTATGTTGTTTAAATCATACACATGACCCGAAATGACACTTTATAAGTGTACTTCCTTAAACTTATATATTCATTTTCATCAATTTATCAAGTTTTAGAGCAACAATGTGATTATTTGTGACAGACACGTCTATCACTTAAGATTACAAATCATACTATACATCAAGTGGTCAAATTTGAAAGCATGGCAAGACCATTTAACAGAATTAAAAATATTACATAAAACACTAGATAAATAAATTACAATATACTCCATGACAGAAACATATGGAAAAATGCAAAATATGGTTCAGACACTTCCATCTGATAGATGTGATTACAACACAAATCTTGCGTTTAACTAGATCTGCAAAAATATGCCTACTAGTTTATAGTTTATAATGTTCAATATGAAACATATCAATAAGAAAACCAACTATAATAAATTATTACAATCAACATAGCCAACCAAAATTAAAGCAAAAGTATAATAGTAGTAAAAGAGATAACATTATTCAGTATATAAAGGATCAGGCAATCTGGACTGCGAAAGTTGTCTTTGTCAATGCATGTAGGTCAAAGTTGTTCTTATTCAGGTTTTCAATGTTCTTATGCATTTATATAAAGCATAGCTTGTATAATGTTCAACAAGTTAAAAATCTCATGTTAGCTGCACAAGTGTCTTACACCATAACCCATCTTGCAGCATGTACCAAGGAGTTGATACCACCAAAATGGAAGTGGGTCAAGTTACTTTTTGTCATCTATATCATTTACATGATTTATATAGAATTATAGATTTTACCAAAATATTGATAATGTGTAAATTAAGTTTTACCTAAAAATATTGATAATGTGTAAATTAAGTTTTGCTTAAATATTACATATAGTTTAAAATTCATTTTTAGTAACCAATGCTTGTTAACCCCTAAATCCAAATAATAATGTGTGTAAATTAAGTTTCATAACAGAAGTGATGCATTTTACTTTTATGTTTGTATATTTTTAATTATTTTAAAAGAGTTACTTAAATAATATTTATAATTTTTAAAAAATTTAAATAAAAATGACCAAAAACGATGGTTTCTCAGATGTGACCGCAATTGGTCACTTTTGCGATATTGAAATTTGAAAATTCTAACGGCTGCAAATTTCTTGCTCAGTGACAAAGATATATAAATGACTGATTTCGGTCACTTTTACAATTACGACCAGTTTCGGTAGATTTAGTTTCTCATAATTTAAATTCTTAAATATCGGGAATTTTCCCGCTGATGGCCAATAAATATTTGCGACTGCTATTAGTCATTTTCTAGAAGTGACCAACTAGGGGCGTTTGTGCTTTAAATAAATTGACCTGTTATGGTCATTTTTAGGTGTGGTAGAAATCTATTGGTCGCAAAGCTATTTCGACCAGAGGGTTATGTGAGTTTATTAGGGACTGTGAACGGTCATGTTTAGTGACGGTCACTTTTAACCCGTCCGTTTTAGCAATATTTTCTAGTAGTGAAAGATGGCCGAGCTCTGGAATTGTATCCATCCTCGCTGTGAAACTCGTCTGAGCAGCTGAAGTGCAGTAAAGATAAGATAAATTATGACTTCACAAGCTATATATACTAGAGGCAAGATACTGGAATTACTTTGTGTTCACGTAAAAAATTGGTCACCAGTGCATATCAAATGTGAGAATATCTGAGATAAACTAAAACAGACTCTTCATTGCATTCAGTTAAACTTCGTTCTATTATATGTAGAGGCTCTAATGTATAATAGTTTCTTAAATATTATAATAATTAGAATATAAGAGCAAAGTCCAGCTCCCAATGCCTCCTAATGCTTGATAAAGTCTAATGCACCTCTTAGTTACATCAATATGGACACGCGCTTGAATAAAATAAAATTAATAAAAAAGAAAAAATAATATGTTTAAAATAACAAAAGAGCTTATATGATGATACATACATATAATATGACAAAAAAAATTGATGATAAAAAAACGGAATATGACAAAAAAAAAGAATATGATAATAAAAACGGAATATGACGAAAAAAAGAATATGATGATAAGAAACTTTTTAGGTTTTGAAACTAAAAACCTAAAACAAAAAAGTTAAACAATATTGACACTACAAACTTACTTGCACATTTGCATCAAATAAAAAAACAAAAAAAGGGAATATTTTATTTCTTGAAAGCAAAACACTAAAACAAATAAAAAATATTCACATTACAAACTTAATTGCACGTTACACATTGCATCAAATATAAAAAGAAAAAAAGAAGAAAAATCAAGACTTTCACTCCAAGAAAAACGACAAAATTCGACTGAAAAATCAGTCAAATTTAGCTAAATTTGACGGCGTACGATCGTTTTTAACTAAATTCGACCGATTTTGAAGCACTCGTTATTAAGGGAGTCGAACTTTGGAGATTTGTCGTATTTATCCAAAATTCCACCGGCTAATTACGACCGATAAATATAACCACTTAAATTCGACCGGAGGAATTCGACCGAAGGCGGTCGAATTTAAACCCACCAAAATTAACTTGAAATTTCAAATTTTCATTTTCATTTGAAATTTGAAATTCCCGCCAAAAAATTTCAAAAAATTTGAAAATCCTGCCCAAAATACTAAATTGAACCGAATTCGGTGGAATTTATCCATACCCTAAATTCAACCAAATTCGGTTGAATTTAGCCTTACCCTTTTAGAAACGCAACAGACTCTTTCTTTCTTCATTTTTTATAAAAAAATACATTTATTATCTTTTGCTTCATGCTTCTATGATTTAAAAATTAATTCTAATGATTTCAGTGTCATTCATCCTCACCAATGTCACAAATTTCATATTTGTAAGTAATTCAAAGATAAAGAAAATTAAATTAAACTCTCTATTAATTAATAATAATTTCATTACACAAAGAATAATACAAATTTAACTCAAGATTTCTAGTTGAATTAGACTACATCATTTTCTTCCTGGGTTAGTTGAACGGAATTGGTTATCGGAGCTTTTTCGGTCATCGGAAATGTTTTAGTTGCCGCAGTAGTTTCGGACGCCGGAATCAATTTTACCACCGGTGTTATCATTCCCATATTTGATTTTCTAGGTGTTAACCTTGTACGAACCACATATTTGTATGGAGAATTAATTTTTGTGATGTGCGTGTGTTTGTTTGTATAAGGGTGTGAAATAATATATATTTGTGTGTGTGTTTGTTTGTACGAATACGGTTGAATTTACCCTTAAATTTATAATATTATAATATTTAAAATTGTAAAATGAAAATATGATAATTTACCCGCTAAATTAATCATTTTATTAAAAATATTATAAAATTATAAAAATTATAATTTATTTTAACAACTAATTATTTTAATAAAAATTTGAATCATGATTTTGGTCGATTTTATTATAAATTTCACACATAAAAGTGTGCGGTGGAATTTAGGATTAAGTTTAATTATACCTTATTTATTAAAATAAACAAGATCTAATGATTAAGTTTAATTAAGTTTAACCATTTTAACATCCGTACAGTTGGATCGTTCAATATCTATTGTGGATAGGAGGAACATTCTAGGGTTGTACAAATACCGTTTTGTAGAAATTTAAAATTGTTATAATCTCAAGGAAATGAATGTTAGAAAAATATAATTTCTTGCGCACAGTCCTAACTTTTTGTAAGATAAACATCTGTACGGTTGGATTATTCAAAAAAATTTAAATAAAGTACAAGTTCTCACCCTAATTCTAATCTATAACCTACACCCTAAATCTATAACCCCTAAACTACATATCAATGCAGTATATAGTTATTTTGACAATTTAAGAAGTTTAATTTTTATTTGCGAATTAAAATTTTCTCAAAAAGTTATAATTGATATAATATGTCTTTCTCACACTCTCGTAATTTTTTTTTATAATTTTTCAAACTAATTTGATAAATATCCAATTTTTTGTAATGCAACAAATAAAAAAATTGAAAATTTTCACATCCGTACAGACGGATTACCCAAAACAAATGCAATATAAATTTTAAACTCAAACCCTAATGCATATCCTAAACCTTAATTCCATAACCTCTAAATTACATATGTAAACATACTATTTAATCTCTAATGAAGTGATTTAAAAATAATTTATTATTCATTCACCAATATTTTCTCAAAAAAATATAGTGAACATAGCATTTGGACACGGAACTCTGATAATTTTTTATACTATCACATAAAACCAAAATTAAAATTCTATTAACACATATATTTTTCTACTATATTTTTCTCAAAAAATTGTAATTGATGTAATATGTCTTCCTCGCACCCTCGTAAATTTTTACAAGAACTAAAATTTTATATTTGAATAAGTTTTATTCTCTTTTATATACATAGGTTCAAAGTTTTCACTAACCTTTAAATAATTTTTTTTAAAAATAATTCTGAAATACTAAATACAACTAAATGTGGTCATATTAGATAAATATAACTGATTTTCATTAAAACATAATTTTTAAAAAGGCGGGAAATTTTTCACTTTTGCATCGAAATTTTTTAAAAGTGCGGGAAATTTCCCGCCATTTCAAAATATCAAATTTGACCGAAATCGGGTGAATTTAGTAGTGCTAAATACATTCATTGGCGGGAAAATTCCCTCCATTTTTTGGTGAGGCTAAATTCGATCGCGTTCGGTCGAATTTAAGGACACGGCTAAATTCAACCAAATACGGTTGCATATAAATACAGTCATATTTATTTGGTCGAAATTATTACTAAATTCGACCGGTTAAATACGACCGTACTTATATGCGACCGTATTCGGTTGACTTTAGGTGTGCCCTTAAATTCGACGGAACGCAATCGAATTTAACCTCGGTTGTATTTAACCTTGTTTTCTTGTAGTGTTTTAAATTAAATCGGAAAAGAAATTCAATTGAATTGAAGCATACATAGAATATGATGATTACATTATTCTATTCTTATTTCTTTAAATATGTACTTACTAATCTATAATAGCTAAATATGGGTATAATTTGTAGTTTAGTTAACTCACCACAGCCGTTAGATCTTCCAAATCAAATGAAGCAAAATTTTCAGGTTCGATTCCGCTAATAACATATTATATTATTAATTCAATAGATATAAAAAAGGTATATGATTCAAATCTCAATAACCACGTATTGTTTTATACTATTTATATTAACGGAACACTCGGAATAAAATAATACTCGGAATATATTATTTATATTCTATAGATATATTAACGTATTGTCCCAAAATAAGTGACTTTTTCTAGTTTTCATGACAATCAAGTGAATTTTAATTTTACCCCTCATTAATACAACTTGTATTTTCATGCAATAGAAATATTAGTTTAGTTTGACTTTATTAGGGGTAGTTGTGGAAAACTATTCGAATAAGCCTCTCAATAAATGTAAAATTCGTCATTGTGTCATTCTCTAAAATCAATTAAAATGGGACAGAGGGAGTAACTAAATAGTAATTAATTTTAATATTTAGTCACTTTTATTAGAGTTATACATAATAATAATAATAATAATAATAATAATAATAATAATAATAATAATAATAATAATAATAATAATAATAATAATAATAATAATAATAATAATAATAATAATAATAATAATAAAAAAAA
>PHNY01214922.1:4338-14904 GCA_003724115.2 Anethum foeniculum
ACTAATTAATCATTATATACAATCTAGTGTTATATTCAAATCAATAGTTGTTAGAATAGTATTAATAATTAATTATATAATTTTCTATTTTATTTAATTATTTAACCGAAATAATGTCCACATGTCTTTATCGGTGGTTTCATTTATTTTTTTCTTATAAGTATATCTATAATCATCTCTTGTATGTAATAAATATCATACCCATATTAAATAAATACCTATTATAATTTATTTATTTTTGTATAAGTGTATACATGATTATTAGATATTAATAATCATTTCTTGTATGCAACATCATAGATTTTAGTGTAACGGTCAATTAAAATAATATTACGTAATTAATTAAATAAATGTTACGTCTTAATTCATTTATCTTTTTCGTAAAATAGCTATCTTTAGATGATAAATATTTATTAATATTATTATTTTAATAGTAAACTTACATTATTTAGAAATATATAAGCAACTAAATCAATAAAAATGAAAGGAAAAATGTGATTAAAAAAATGTTATTCAATAAGTTGCAATGACGAAAATATCAAATTTTGATCTAATATAACACACACATATTAAGTGCATGAATTAAAACACCAACTACATAGTGGCACAATGGTATTGAAGTGTGCAAGTTTATGGTTAGACTTAGAGCAACAATTTTTTACATATAATAACACATGGTTAAACATTTAACATGAATAAATTGTCTCACTAATTTCATAGCATGTTGGGCTATTATATATAAAAGAGATAGAATTTATCTACTCTAATACATAATAAATAAATTCTCTAATCTAACGCTCAGGCAATTGCTACGAGCCTGAAATGCAATATCATTTAATTTTACTCTTGATCCCAACATGTGATCTTGATTGTCTCGAATGACCCATGTCCATTATTGATTTTGATGGTATAGATAGATAGAAGATTGAAAGCCGATTAGTCTGGTTAATTGTAATGCGAATTCTAACACTGAAATTGTCATTAAAATTGAATTTGATTCTTCAAATGTTCTAGAACAAGATTAGGAAAGACGAGGGTGAAAGATATAAGAGTAAGAGAGGGAGAGAAGAGAGGATTAAGAAATTGAGAGAAAAAAGATTGTGGGAGAAGAATATAGAGAGAAATGGATGGTGAAAATATATTGGGAAGTGGGGTGTGCGCGAGAAGAAGAGGCCAGTTAACTGGGCAAAAAAAAATCTAAATCAAAAATTTGTTTTTAATTTTATTATTTTACAAAAATCTCTAAAAATCCTTTTGTAAAATATAAAATGGTTAGATAACAGTTCTGAAAAATACAAATTTCAATTTTAGAATGTAAAGAATAAAATTATCTATTTTCTCATATTTTTAAAATGATTGTTAGGCGTATAATTTATTTTATACGAATTTTATAAGATAAAAGATCAGTTAATGCAATAATGAATGTAAAATAATTTTAAAATACATACCATTAAAATAAATTACAATCCTATTTTTAAAAAGTTCTTAAAAGCATTCTAGAGCTAACAAAGCAAGTATTATGATTTTATCACATTTCCATGATTTTATAAAAATATTTTACTAAGGTTAAAATATCATTTTTAACATAAAAATTATTCTAAAAATAATATAAGTAATACGACGCAACTAAACAAACACGTAGGTAAACACATAATCATCATTTCACATAATCTTTCGTTTAACACAAAATTAAACAGTCCCAAAATAGCGTAATCTTAGTGTGGACACACGTAAGATACCCGTAAATCTTAAATTTCTAATTTCCAAATAGCGTAATCAAATATACCTCAAAATTCTAAAAATTTCAAATTTACTAAAAATGTGAAAATTCCACATTTTGAAACATTTTTGTAATTTAAACAAATAATTTTTTGAACTCGTAGAAAATTCCAGCTAAAATTTAACGTAGATAAAATATTCAGTCGATCCCTAAAATTTTATAACGAACTCAATTTACCGATATCGATGAAACAGATCGGCTTTTAACAATATTTTGAAAATATTAAAAGTATTAAATACTTACACGATACAAATAGGGATTGATACAAAATTATCAATTATCACAGTAGGTTATTTAAGGACATATACTCATCACACATTAATAAAATAGAACTTGATTCCAACTTTAACCCAAGTTCTTCAGGCAGCAAGCCAAAGAGCACTAAATGGCAGAAATTGCTCCTTAAGTTCCTTCTTCAATGCCTCGAATGTGGCTATCTCTGGCCTGTCCACACTCGCATCACCATCAGTACGAGTTCGCCACCACAATTTTGCATCGCTAACCAAGCACATACTTGTGATTGAAACTTGCTCTACTTCATCAATATTGGCAGCCCTAAAATACTGTTCCATGTCCTATAAGAAATATTCCAAATCCTTGGCAACCTCGCCCCATCATATGATTTTGGCTCCGAAATTTTCAACTTCGAGTAGCGCTCTCTGCCACTCATTGAACCAAAGATAACACCCGGTTTAACTAACACTAGTTCATTAAGCAACTCTTGAATTTGGGCATCATATCCCTCTTTCATAATCCTCACAAGATCATTTACCGTCGTCTTGAATTCATTCAGGCTCTCCCTTAGAACCTAAACATGATTCGCTATAGGAACCTCATTTGTTGACAAAGGAACACCCAGAAAATCTTCCAGCCTTTCCAGCCTTGCCAACCTTTCACCCGTAGAATTTTCACCAGCAATAATGTTCAATCCACGAACTTATAAACATAGCTCTGATACCACTTGTCACATGGACAGATTTTCAACCCAAAATTCCCGAACCTGCACGGCCTGCCCAGTCGCCCCAAACGCCCAATCATAGGGATGAGCATGGTTCGGTTTGGTTCGGTTTCGGCCTAAAACCAAACCGCAACCATATTTATTCGGTTTTTAAAATTAGTAACCAAAACCAAACAAAACGCCGTTGGTTCGGTTCGGTTTCTCCTACTCCAGTTTCGGTTTAAGTTGGTTCGGTTTCGGTTTTAAAACCAAATCGTAACGACAATTCATATAAAGATAATGTTTAATGGCAAAATAGCCTAAACTAATACCTAAGATATATATAAAATGAAGCAAGAAATGTGAGGAAGAAGATACCTACATTGAATTCTGCAAATCCAGAAACAGTAAAGCATAAGACATACTTGAAAACACATAGCTAGACACAATAAAGACTCAAAATTTGCAGTAGATTATACCTGTGCAATTACCTGCTATGCATATGTAGAATTTTGCATAGAAAGGCATAAATATTTACTCCTGGACAGTTGCATAAAAGCAAAATAAAAGGCATAAAAGGCATAAACAAAATAAGCCCTCTAGAGTCTGGACAGTTGCAGAGGCAATGCCAAAAACTTAATAATACAGAATTATAACAAGCTACAGCAGTCCAGTAGCAGAATTAGAACAGAGTGGAAAAGCAAAATTACAATAAATAAGCAAAACACAGTTTCAAAGCTTCTGAGCAGTAGCAGAATTACAATAAATAAGAAAAACACAGTGGAAAAGCTTCTGGGTAGTAACAATGAAAAATCTGCAGATTCAAGGCAGTAGACAGCAGCAGCAGTAGACAGTAGCAGCAGTAACAATGTATGGGCTTCAATTTTATGACTTTTACCAACCTTCTCCCTCTTCTCCTTTGATAATTTTTAAAAGTTCAAATTTTTTTGCTTTTTATCTAAATCAGTCCTTAAAGGAGATCGAGGACAGTTATTTTTTAAATGACCCATCATAGAAGATGTACCGTTTGCTTGTGTGTTACACGAGACTGTGACTTTGCAGTAGTTACACCTTGCCTTCTCCTTGCCCAATGCACAATCTTTCATTACTGTGAAATGTGACCATGCCAGTGAAGTGAGCTTCTTCCATTTTTTTCCATCTTTATTTTCCTCTTCACCATCCTCTAAATTGACTAGATTCTGTAATTTGCAATTATATAACAGTTAAAATCCAAATTATACATATATATGTAAGTATATATATAACACAATCAAGAAAAAGGATTACCTCTTTTGTAGCTTTAGCATTTTCTCCTTTATTAGTTGGAAAATCATCAGTGCATTCTTTAGGTGGACATCCCAGGTTCTCCATTAATTAGTTTCGATTTGTGTTTCAAACTTGAAGAATCGACGCTCAGTTTCTATCCCTAACTCTCTGACTCTATATCCTCTTTTTAGTGTTTTTTTACGACTACTGTCTACTGATGTCTAATTGAGAGGTTGGAATATTGGACCTCGGCTACTGCATACTGGGCTAAAAAATAAGTCCACATTTTTTGTTTATCCAGGGTCAGTACCCAACTTATAACAATTTATTTTATACTAATTATTGTAAATATATTGCAAATATTATATATATATAATTAATATAATTTTTATATTTTATAATAATATGGTTCGGTTTCTATGCGATTTCTATTCGGTTTTAAAATTTTAGAAACCAAACCGAAACCAAATAATTTGTTCGGTTTTTATTCGGTTCGGTTTTTAATGGTACGGTTTTGGTCTGTTTTGAGCGGTTTCGGTTTCGGTTTTCGGTTCGGTTTTCTCATCCCTACCCAAGCAGACAACCTTATCGAGAGGTTGTCGCCCCAGCGTCCCTAGCAACCCCATCAACCCAAGCAACCCAAGCACATCGGATATATATAAAACCAACGCACAACATGATCTCAACGTGTGTGTAAATGTGTCTGATTACCAAGCAAATGTAAACACGCAACCAATTTACGAGTATCAAACGCCCAACCTTTTATTGACTATACAATATAATGATACAACCCAAATTATGCTTACAGACTTATCCTGCTGTCTAGCATAATAATACAAGTGCAGAATACAATATGAACTTGTACAATGATACCACATACACTAATTACATGTAGAAATACATATCTATATATCTCAGCAACTGGTCTCGGCCCAATCATGTCACTCAGCCCTAGCAGCCCAAACTGCCGGCGGTTACAAGCAGTTTCCAGGAATTCAAATGCCTCCAACCAGTTATTTCCCTCCAATTTTGAGCCCCAACTGCAAAGTAATTTCTAGCATTCCACTTATGCATATTTCCAACCATATACACATATAAATATCACTTTTATATCAGCTCTCATGTGCAACACATATGTCCCACGTTTTTGAGTTTTGCCTTAATCATTTTGGACTCCCAACTTAGCTCCCAGCTTAGCGTCGCCCACATAACAATTCAGCCAACCAATCTTATCCCACCTTATCCCACACAGACGCATCAGCCCCAGCCGCCCAAGCTGTCTCATCGCGGGATGTCGCCATGCCAATGTCATCGCCCAGCTCGACGACACTTGATCCTGATTTCACTTGACTGCCTAATAAACCATAACCAAATTATTTTCCAGCCTAGGGTCTTACACCTACCAAGGTTACTGTAATTACATTTTTAGTCATAATTTTCTTTCAGTAACCACTATTATCATTTTATCTTGTCCCAAAATTATTGTCCTGTTAAATAATATGATAGATAAAGGGTAAATAAAATGTAAGTAAGATGAATATTTACTTCTAATTTTATATTACAACAATTATTAATTTAATTGATTGAATAAGAGATGAATTTTAATTAATGCATAAAAAACAAGGAGGGAGTAATAAACTTAAGAGAAATGCTAGTCCCAAAACCGTTTCAAAACCGTTTTCGACAACTAAGTTGTCAGTAAATGATTGATTATTTTCTCATAAATGATATGAACCCATCGTATATAAGTTTCACAAATAAAACGGTTATGTGTCATTTAAGAATATTTTTAAGAACGTTTTTCTGGCTAAACTCAATAATATTTAAAAGACAAAAATTCAAGTATATATTACAAAGAGATTTACACGGGATCATGTTTTTATTTTTTGAAAATTATGATCTCGAGATTATTATATAATCTAATCATTACTAATCCTATCAATTATAATCTTTAGATTATCATGTATAATATTTATTTTTGAATATTAATTTGAGTACTAAAATTTGAAATTTTATAATTTTTAAAACTATCTTATCTCATATTTATTTGGAGATTATGAATTTGGATGATTTTTTGTAAACTTTTTTATATCACCCGAGATTACAGGGAACCTTAATATTCTGCATATATTAAAAATGGAAATATACGAGTGTGAGGAGATAGATAGATATACGTTTAAAAGAGGAAACTGTGCATCACTGGTGGAATTAACGGCGTAAGAGAATTTCCGTCACAAACCCATGTGAGTGCCTTGTCAGTTTCTGAGGAGATAGACACAGACACCCTCCCCCTCTACTCACACAAAAACACACATATACAAATACCCCTGTTACTGTGCATGTATGTATGTATGTATGTATGTACTTTACAGACTGTAGTTAACTCACCCCCCTCACCAACCACCACTCTCTCCTCCCTCCCCACCCCTAAACCGCCATTTTTAACCATCTCTCTCTCTCTCTCTCTCTCATAAAACCCTAATTTCCTTTTGCCTGTCCTGGGCTCCCAGACAACTCACTTCCTTTACTAAAAATAAAAAAACTTTAATCTATAATAATAATAATATTAATAATAAGACACAAACATATTCATTTTAACTAGTTCAGTTTAGCCTAGCTTAGTTGCTGTAATAATCCACTTTCTCTCTCTACAATCTTCAACATATTTTCTCTCTCTCTCTAAAATCTTCTAACATATTTTCTTTCTCTCTCTCTCTCTCTCTCTCTAAAATCTTCAATTTCTTATTACACAATCTCTCTACTCTCAAAATCAGGGCTCAAATTCTCTATGATACACACAATACACACACACATTGTGCCCCAATATGACTCCTCACTATCTCTCTCCTCTAATACTTCTTCTTATTTTCACTTCACCGTCGCTCGCCGCCGATGACACCGAGCTCCGATCACTCCTCGAGTTCAAAAAAGGCATCCGAATCGATCCACTGGCCAAGATTTTCAACTCATGGAAGTCTAGTTCAGATCCAAACGACACCGTTTGTGTCTCTTTTTTTGGAGTATCTTGTGAAGGTGATGATGGTTCTGTTACTACCATTGTGCTGGACCGGCTCGGTTTAGTCGGTGACTTGAAGTTTTCGACTCTGAATGGACTTAAAGGGTTAAGAAATTTGAGTTTGTCAGGTAATTCTCTTACTGGAAGACTTGTACCTACATTAGGTTTGATGACTAGTTTGCAACATTTGGATCTGTCTGATAATTTGTTTTACGGTCCGATTCCTGGGAGGATTCATGAGCTGTGGGATTTACGGTATTTGAATTTGTCGAAAAATGGTTTCCGTGGGGGTTTTCCTAGTGGAATTGACAAGTTACAGCAGTTGAAAGTGCTTGATTTGCATTCTAATGGGCTTTGGGGTGATGTGAGTGTGTTGTTTTCGGAGTTTAGGAATGTGGAGCATGTAGATTTGAGTTTTAATAAGTTTTTCGGGTCGGTTTTGGTGGATGTGGTGAATATTTCTGGTTTGGCTAATACTGTGCAGTATGTGAATTTGAGTCATAATAATTTGAGCGGCGGGTTTTTTAGTGCTGATGCTGTTGTTTTGTTTCGGAATTTGAGAGTTTTGGATTTGGGTGATAATCAGTTGACTGGACAGTTGCCGTCCTTTGGGTCTTTGCCTAGTCTTCGTGTTTTGAGGCTTGGGAATAATCAGTTGTATGGGTCCATTCCGGTTGAGTTGTTGCAGAGCTCGATTCCAGTGGAAGAATTGGATCTGAGTCGCAATGGATTTTCAGGTGAGAATGTTGCTTTTTGATATTTGTATGAGATACATGTTCTTTGACTGATTCAGTTTATGGTTAGATTTGTCATTTGTCAATGATAAATTGAGTCTTTCTTCTTTTACTACTGCCAGTTTGATTCTGCAGCTGCATTCCCTTCTTTGTTAAACTGAACCCATGAAAAAATTTAGATCTTAGAAAATACATTTGTCAATAATTCCGATTTCTGGACATAGCTCTGCATTATAAAAATTCCTTCCCCATAGCTCCAATATATGCAAAATAGGACGGTTATGATCAACATGTAAGATGGTAAGTGGTCAGCATCTTTTAGCCATTTGACAGCATTATTTTTTTAGTTTTAGAAGAACCTTGATGCTTTCGTCTTGTTTGTAGCTCAATAACCTAAATTTCAGTATAATTAAGGTCAGAAAGTTCTAATAGAGTCTGGTTGCGATATAAGAGCCTTGAATCAATAGTTTTTTTCCACTATATATGGAGACAGGAGGGCATGTCTAAAAAGGTTAGTATTATGACAGACTTGGAGTACTTTAGGTCAATTGTAAGTCAGCGGAAATACTTTACTCGCATGAATAATATATAATATTACTTGCATTTATAATATATGATGTGCTTCGGCAGCAAAAGACATGTGAGCGCCAATTAGGTAACAAACTATATGTTGCTTTAAGGGTTTTGAAAAATTTTACTTGGGTGTTATTGGATTAGGGCTATCATTTATGACGAAGGTCTGACAATTGTATATATTATGTAATTGTAACATTTACTGAAGTATCCCTATAAAAAGTCTGTGGGATAATTTATTGACAGACTTTACGAGCGAATATACGAATATTAATAATTAGATTCTATAAAAACCGTCACGATTGGAAAAGGATGTATCTAAAAACTTCTGACCGTTGCAATATATACCTAGGGTTAGTTACAAATATTTTTATTGTTAAGGTTTGTTATTTTTGGCATAGGAAAATTCTTTCCACAATCTATTTCTTCTGTTATTGATTTCTTGGCTTAATCCAGTACTTTGACTAATACTTCCCCCCCTTATTTTTTAAAGCTATTTTTTAGGAAAATAAAAACCTGTTTTTTGGGGAGTGGTAGGAGTGAATATTGGCCTATTTCCAAGTTCGCACACATCTTGTACACCACGTGACGTTATTGTCTTGGCACTTTTTCAGTTTGTTGCTTTCAACTTGTCAAAAGATAAAAGAAAATTACCAAACTAATAGATACCAGACCTAGTGACTTGCCCTTGGATCATGAACTGCCTCTAGAGAAAGAGGGACAAGGGTAGAGACTACTGACCCTTTTCTTGTTCCTAGCCCTCTGTTACGAGTCCAAGTTCATCACTGAACAGGTACATAGATTGAATTTATGAAATGAGATGCTATAATCGATAGCTCTAGCTGGATTACTGCACTCTATTATATCCTAGATTCAATTCTTTTGCACTAGAGTGGATAGATTTTAATGTAATTGCCACAACATTATAGTTGTGTTTTAGAATGTTTACCTTCTCCTTTTAAATTTCAAGTATCAGAATTAAATGGAAACCATTGATGCCCTTGTGCTTCAATTAATGATTAGTTGAGTGATGGCTTAGTGGCATCCTTTTTATCTTTGGCTGTGAATTTGTACTCTGAGCATGTAGTCGGTGTTTTACCCATTGTTTCTTGTTCAAAGACGAAAGACTGAGAGCTTGTTTGTACATCTTCTATTTGCATATTCTGATGGTACTTATTACTTCTCTTATCTGTCTTCTTTTACTCATCTGAAGAGTTTTGAATATAGTTGTAGTGATTGCTTTTCTAAGGCAATATTTTCCATTTTATGCCTGCAGGTTCGATTCCCAAAATCAACTCTACTACTCTGAGTACATTGAATTTGTCGCTGAATGTGCTCTCTGGTTTTTTGCCACCTTCAGTTGGTAGTTGTCAAATTGTTGATTTGAGCAGAAATACTCTATCGGACGAAATATCCGTTGTGCAAAACTGGGAAGCGACTTTAGAAGTACTTGACTTGAGCTCAAACAATCTGGGTGGAAGCATTCCTAACTTAACATCTCAACTGCAAAGGTTGTTTATGCTAAATCTAAGAAATAATTCCCTTGTTGGTAGCCTACCTTCTGCGCTGGGAACCTATCCTAGACTATCTGCGGTTGACCTGAGTGGTAACAAGCTTGATGGGTCTATCCCGCGGAGTTTCTTTACTTCAATGACTTTGGTCAACTTGAATCTGTCGGGAAATCATCTTACAGGACCAATTCCCCTACAAGGATCTCATACAAGCGAACTATTGGTTTTACCTTCTTATCCACTGATTGAGTCACTTGATCTTTCAGATAATTCCTTGTCTGGACCCTTGCAAGCAGAAATAGGTAACTTGGGAAGGCTCAAATTGCTGAATCTTGCCAAGAATAAGTTGTCTGGACATCTACCCAATGAATTAAAAAAACTTGTTGGTCTGGAGTGTCTTGATCTGTCCAACAATAATTTTGAAGGTCAAATTCCAGATAAGCTTCCTTCAACTTTGATGGGCTTTAATGTGTCCAACAATAATTTATCAGGAAATCTTCCTGAAAACCTAACAAATTTTCCAGATAGTTCATTTCATCCTGGAAATGCCTTTCTAATTGTCCCAAAGGGTGGTAATTCTATAGGAGGGCATCCTGCACAGACTGAAAGTAGAGGAAAGAACCACGGTTCAAAGTCTAATACCAAAACAGCTATAATTGTTGCTTCAGTTGTAGCTGCTGTAATGATAGCCTTCATTCTACTGGCTTATTATCGAGTACAACTTCAAGACTTTCGTGTAAGAAGTGGGT
>PHNY01215053.1:1206-12328 GCA_003724115.2 Anethum foeniculum
TAATTAAATTCAAGTGTAGTATTCCATCACACCACTCTTATGAAGGGTTTTAATCCTTTTTCTGGTATCTCGGGGCTGGTAGCAAATAACTCTAAGTCCTTGTATTTCTTTGGTAATGTTTGTGGGGATGTGATGGATTCCATCATTTCTCTTACTAGTTTTCAACTGGGAACTCTCCCTAATCTGGGCTTACCTCTGATTACAAGTAAATTGAGAAATCGAGATTGTTTTCCTTTAATCAACAAATTTTGTAGTAGAATTGAAGTATGGACTGCTCATTTTCTAAATTTTGCTGGTCGTCTTCAACTGCTAAAGACTATCCTCGCTGGTATTGTTGGATATTGGAGTATGTTTTTTCTTCTTCCAAAGGGCATTTTAAAAAGACTCAATTGCCTTATGTTTAAGTTTCTCTAGAGAGGCTATCATAACCCTTCAAGTAAATGTCATTATAAATTTGGTTGGGAGATTGCTGCAAATCAAAACTGGAAGGAGGACTCCGTTTCATTTACGGTAGAGCAATACCGAGAGTTTTCAAAAACGGTACAGAAGAATTATCAAAAATGGTATAGTCAAGTGAAGGTTCACCTTCGCCACTTCAAATGGAGGCAGTGCACCAGTAGTCTTACTTCCTCACAAACATCACATGTTCTCGAAAACACATAAACAAACACAAAACCACGATTATTATATTTTACTCCCTCTGTCCCTAATTGGGTGTAACTTTTTGGTTTACATATACTATATAATTGAAAACATTTTACAAAATTATATGATTACAACTTATATATGTTAATTATTTTAAATTCTTCTTATTTACATTATATGATCATATTTTTCACACTTAAATATATCATATCTTCTTGTTTCATGTACATCTTTCCCTTCTATTTTCTTCACATTTCTCCTTTCCGTTCTGCTAATCAATGGTTTTATATGTCCACGTCTACGCGATTATTCCTAAATTGTTCCTCCGAATGTTCTAAAATTGTTCCACCTGCTATACTTGATTTGTGAGCTCTGATAACTGATTCTAATAAGATATTCATTAGTTGAATTAAACAACCATACACTAGAAAAGAATTAAATAAATTAAAAAAAGGAACTAAATAAATTAACCAACCCATTTAAATAAATAAAAAAGTAAATAACTTACATGATTAAGGAAGAATAGTCTGGAGGGATGAACAACCTGATGAAGCCAGTGAATTGAGAACAGAACAGAGGAGACCGAAGAACTAATTTTTTAACAAGGGTTTTGTCTTATTTTGTTAGCAGGAGTCAGCAAGCGTATTTTTACAAAATTAATTATGGTAATGGGCTGCCCAATATTGCTAAACTATTAGCCCATTATCTTGTCAAATTGTTACATAATTTGTCGGCTAAGATCTATATTAATGGGGCTTGTAAAAATTTCAGCTGGGCTAATTTGCAGCAGCCCAAAATCATGTATATATTTTAAATGGGCCGGTAAAATTTGACCTGGGCTGTAGCCAACCGTAGCCCAGCCCATCCTCCACCACTGCCAGACATCGAGACAGCAAGCGGTGTTATAAAATACGAAAAATATACCCAGAAAGTCGAAGAGTATAGAAACATAATCAGCACCCATATGATAGTGGCTGCACTCATAGCCACTGTAGCCTTGACATCAGGATTTACAATGCCAGGCGGCTTTGTTGGGAACCAAGGATCACCAATCCTTGTAAAACATAAAGCTTTCCAGGCATTTATAATAACAAATACACTCACCCTATTTCTTTCAATTTCCTCGTTATCTCTTTACTTCATAATCACTATGCAAAAAGATGTTTACATCGCCAGAAGATTTTTCCTCGCCTCTGTAATGCTCAACTTTTTCTCAATTATTGCAATGATGATCGCTTTCATAACAGGGGTTTATTCCGTGTTTGAAAAATCGTCAAAGAAGCTAGCCATTATTTTCTGTGTTATTTCTTCCTTTGCTCTTTTCTTTATCTATATGTTATTGGGTCAAGTGGTGCGTGTAATGGACCCCCAGTCAACTAGACTGCTTACTTATTCCAGTCACAAGCCTCCCAAGGACAGAAAACTAAACTCACCAAAGCAGGCAATTACAAAAATTGGTGCAGGAACATGTGAAGGGGAGAAAGAGGTCTGAAGGATGGGGGGCTAGGAAAAGAAAGAGGAACAACGAGAGAAGAGAGGACATGGGAAATGCATGCTGTGAAGTCTAAACTGTTTTATCTTGGAGTATTTCTTTTGTTAGGAGAGTCTGGCTTCCCGAAAGCCAGCTACCTGTAATTTCTTATTTTCCGAATTACACTTAAGTGATTGTTGATTGAGAAGATTGTGGAAAGTTGGATCTTTGTGGTGTAGTATTATTATTATGAATCTTTTTTCATGCCTACTTGTTTCAGGTATCCGTTACCCTTTTGTTTTTTTCACATTTCTCCTTCAGATTCATTCAAATCAACCAAACATAACTTATAATATTTTTAAATAATCACTAAAGATGAGTGAACTAATCTTAGTAACTAGTTGAAATGTTTTATATCATTATATTGTGTGTGGGATTAACTCCTTTAACGGGAGTATTACAGGTCTCTATGATACTTGGTATTCCAATAAATAAACAGGGGTTAGGAAGCCAACTAATCTTCATGTTGGTATACGAAGAAGACTGCAAGAAAATAATATCGTCATTAAGACCAAGTGACAGCCATGATCACCTGTTCATCAATGGGGAGTAAAGTTGCAATGATGCCATCTGCCGTCTTGTATCAGTTGGTGGAGTTAGTGAGAATCACCGGACCTAGACAACTGCCTAGACCAAAAACCGCTGGTGATTCTCAGTGATTCTCTGCATAAATGCTGATAGGTAGGAAACATCCTCTTTCGAGTTCCAGGTTTTTTTTGAAATTTTTATAGAGAAACTAATTGTTGTGTTGTTTTAATTCACTTTCAACTTTACGTTTAGGTTAAAATTTCAGTTTTCTAAACAAATTTGATAGCATATTACAAATAATTTTGGATATTTGGGAATGTAGGTAAGGACCTTGCCCTAAGCCAAGGTGGAGGCAATTCTAGAAATATAAAAATGGAATTCTAGAAATCTTAAATGGAATCAAGGCTAAGAGCCAAAGACCAGCAGTTTTCTGCACCCCGTCACAGACTCCAAATTGTAATGCAACTTGATAGGAACTAGCTTGAGATCAAAATCCTAAGACATCTTCTCAGCAAGCCAGTTCGATGATACAATCTCCTGTTATTGCCCAGCAACAACTAAACAACACAAATGCTTGCAAAGAACAAGCAATAGCACTTGGCATATGAAAGAGTACATAACTTCTGTGAAACCTAACTTGCTCCTGGACTGCCCCCGTTGTTAACATCTCACCTGAAGAACTTATCATACCCACATCATCATCTTCTGCCCAAATCCAGCTCAGAGAATGACTCCCCTCCAGACACACCAGCTAAAGACAAATCAGTTGGTAATTGATGCAGAAACAATTAGCAGGAAACTGCACAGGTCAAAGCAGCAATCAACGCACTTAAAACTGGTTTACCACGTCAGTCAAGTAGTAGCAACGACAACTGCAATAAAAACAACAATCTTTGCACAAACAAGTTGATAAACCAAGTCTGCAAAAAGAGTTGTGCTCCTTTGAAGAACTAAAAACAGAAGCAACCAGCAAGCTATCCAACTGCATTTATATAGCAACATAAAACTTGCCATCCAAGAGTTATAAATCTCAATATAGATAACTGGCCCGCAGCTCATCCAGAAGTAAGACAATCAATCAGCCACCAAACCACCAAGCCCAAAGCAGCAGACAGCTTAAGAAAACACTGCAACTGTGCG
The DNA here is from genome assembly GCA_003724115.2 of Anethum foeniculum. NCBI lineage: Eukaryota > Viridiplantae > Streptophyta > Magnoliopsida > Apiales > Apiaceae > Anethum > Anethum foeniculum. Next base: position 5,051 of record PHNY01215053.1, read on the forward strand.
GGTCCCTAGCATCCATCCACAAAACATAATTCATACTCAATTAAGAAACCATAAAAGCCCAGCATCGATGATCGACAAATTCCATTGTAACCAACAACTTAATCCATTTCAATCAAAATGATCAGTCTTGAAATTATTCTGAAAAAGAAGAGGCTGCAAATCGCAAGTCGATCCTAACCAAGCAAGAATAGCTAAAGCAATTCCACCGAGTCCCCCCAAGTCACAAGAGCGCTGATAGGTGTCAAAGCTCGACAAACCAGCAGAGCTCCATCACTCTGTAATGAACTACTATGATTTACTCAAGCAAACTACTGGAATTGATATCGAATAATAGTACCGTTTACATAAATTAAATGGATAATACAAAATTACAGCTGATGATAGTAAGGGACGTTCGAGAGGCCCAACTCTCCTTTGCCAAACATAAGATAACACAAATAATCAGATATCCAAGCCTAGTCCCTTTTCCTTCCCTTACATACGCTCCCTATCTTGGTCAAATGACTGATTTGCCCCTTGACTATTTTATTTGTTGACTTCTACTGCAATTACTTTCTTGCCCCTCTTCTTTGTCCTGGCATATGTCTTTAAACCTTTTGTTCCATCTGGCTGCATTACAATACCCCCTCCCCAAAGTCTCACCTTGTCCTCAAGGTGAAAGGCTGGAAATTGATTGTTCAGCAAGGTTACATCTTCCCAGGTAGCTTCATAAGCAGGTAACTNATTTCCATTTAATTAAAGCTTCCAGCTTTATAGAGTTTCCAACACGCACTTGTCTCACTTCCAGTAATGTCTCTGGCTCAACCACCATTTCTAATTCGTTAGAAAGTTGGGGAGGTATCAATGGTGACACCTCAGTCCTACCAACAAATCGCTTCAGTTGAGAAATATGAAAAACAGAGTGAATTTGAGCATCTGCAGGCAATTGAAACTGGTAAGCCACTTTCCCAATGCGCTTAAGTACTTTGTAAGGACCATAGTAGTGGACTGCCAGTTTCTCGAAAGGCCTTCTAGCCAATGAACGTTGTCGGTACGGTTGTAGTTTTAGATATACAAGATCATCAACCTGGAAGGATTCATCTCTACGTTTGGATTCAGCTCCTTTTTGCATCACTTGCTGAGCCTTTACTAAATTAAAGTGGAGATCATCTAGTATAGCATCTCGTTCTTAGAGTAATTCTTCAATGCTCCCAACAGTAGTGGTCTCAGACCCTATTTTGACCAAGTGAGGAGGGTCACAGCCATAGAGGGCTTTAAAAGGACTGAACCCTGTAGATGTGTGGGGAGACCTGTTATAAGAAAATTCCGCCCAGTGGAGCCACTTGTCCCAGTTCTTGGGTTTGTTACTGATAAAGCAACGAAGGTATGTCTCAAGACATTTGTTGACAATCTCAGATTTCCCATCAGTTTGGGGGTCATACGATGTACTCTTCTTCAAACTTGTACCATGTAATTTAAACAATTCACGCCAAAACGTGCTCAGAAAAATTCGGTCACAATCCGATATAATAGATTCGGGAAAGCCATGAAGACGTACTATTTCTTTAATGAACAGGTTGGCTACTTTGAAAGCGTCAAAGGGGTGTTTGATGCCCATAAAGTGTGCATACTTCGTCAACCTGTCAACCACCACCAGAACTGTATCAATTCCCTGAGATAGCGGTAGTCCTTCGACAAAATCCATGCTAATGTCGCTCCAAACTTGTGTTGGCACTGGTAAGGGCTGTAATAACCCAGCTGGGGAATGATGTGAAGTCTTTTGTTACTGACAGACGTGGCATTGTTGAACGTACGTCGTCACATCCTTCCTCATTCCAGCCCAATACCAGTCATTTGCCAATCTCAAATAAGTTTTAAGTTCCCCGGAGTGTCCCCCTGTCACACTGTCGTGATACTCGTGAAGCAATGATGAACAAAATGTTGAGCTTCGAGGAATAACATGCCGTCCTTTATACAGCAACTTATCATCAACCAATGTGTAACATGGGTGCTCCCTTTCCTTTGTACGTAGATCGTGTTTCAGTCGTTGTAGTGTGGTGTCCTTGTCTATCTCTTCCTCAAGCAGTTTCCATGAAATGATAGGAATTGTCAAGAACGAACTCAAACAACTTCCCCCGCCTGCTTTCTAGAGAGTGCATCTGCTGCTCTATTGCTAATGTCTGCCTTGTACTTGATCTCGAAATCGAACCCTAACAATTTAGTGACCCATTTCTGATATTCTTGGTTTACTTCCCGCTGTTGTGTTAAGAAACGGAGGCTCTGTTGATCAGTCCTTACTATAAAATGTTTTCCCAGTAAATAAGGCTTCCACTTTAGCACAACAAAACAAATTGCTATTAATTTTTTCTCATAAATCGACTTTATTTGGGCCAGTATGCCCAACAGTTTGCTAAAATAAGCCACAGGGCGACCATTTTGTAACAGAACTGCACCAATCCCATACCCCGATGCATCAGTTTCAATTACAAGGTAAGTCAAAATTCGGTAATGCCAGTACTGGGGGTTTAGTCATGGCGAGCTTAAGCTCGTTGAATGCTTTCTCTGCCTCTGAAGACCACCCAAATCTATCCTTTTTTAACAGCTCCGTGAGTGGCCTAGCAATGTGAGCATACCCACGTGTTAATATCCTGATGCAATGTGAGCATCATGATATTAACACGTGGCCTAGCATGTGGTTTCTGCTAACGGAGTAGAGGTGGCCTAGCAATTTTCGATAATATCCTGTCAACCCGAGGAATCCCCTCAATTCCCTTAAATTGCTCGGTGCTTGTCATTCCAGCATTGCTTGAACTTTCGTTTGCTCCACCTCTACTCCGTTAGCAGAAACCACATGCCCCAAGTAACCAATTACTGATTTCCCAAATTCGCAATTTTTTAAGTTAGCAAACAGTTGGTGCTCAGCTAGTTTACTTAACACCAATTCTAAATGATGTTGGTGATCATCCTGGGAGCTGCTATATATCAGAATGTCGTCAAAAAAAACAAGTACAAACCTCCGTAAAAATGGCCTGAATAGATCATTCATCAAGGACTGAAATGTCGAAGGAGCATTCATTAATCCGAACGGCATTATGAGAAATTCGTAATGGCCGTCATGAGTCCGGAAAGCCGTTTTGTGAGTGTCCTCCTTTCGTACTAAGATCTGGTGGTATCCCGAGCGTAGGTCCAATCTAGAAAAAACTTTAGCCCCGTGCAGCTCGTCAAGAAGTTCATCAATCACCGGTATCGGATATTTATCCGATACTGTTTCCTTGTTTAATGCCCTGTAGTCGACGCAAAAGCGCCACGAACCATCCTTTTTCTTAACCAGGAGAACCGGGCTGGAGTACGGGCTTGTAGAAGGTTTAATGATGCCTGCAGCTAGCATTTCAGCTATTAGCCTCTCAATTTCACTCTTTTGACTTTGCGGATAACGATATGGCCTAACACTGATTGGGTCACTACCTTCTTTAATGGTTATTGCGTGTTCATGGTTCCGGGATGGGGGTAAGCCTGCTGGCATTTCAAACACCCGAGCATACTTCTCCAATATAGGAGTTATAAATCTGGGTAACTCCTCCTTGGTGACTTTCTCCTCCGTTTGCTTTATCCCCGTCACGTTGTCCACACAATTGCACTCAACCCAAAAACCACAGGCATGCTTCCTTAGTGTACGCTTCATAGCCTTCAACAAAATTTGGGAATACACTATTGAAGGATCACCAACTAGCGTCACTGGTTCACCCCTTATTTCAAACTTTATGACTTGAGCCTTCCAATCCGTTAGCACCATCCCAAGCTTCTCCAACCAAGCAATTCCAAGAATGACATCTGAACTTCCGAGTTTTAAAGGTAAAAAATCTTCAACCACTTCTAAACCACCATCTAACTGTAGGGTGACTCCCTTACAAATTCCCTCCCCTCGTATTGCTTCCCCGTTTCCCAAACAAACGCCAAAACCAACTGAACTGTCTATTTTTATTCCCGCCTCATCAGCCACATCTAAGGATATAAAGTTATGTGTGGCGCCGGGATCAATCATAACAATAACTTCTTTATTACCAATTAATCCTTTTAATTTCATGGTCTTAGGATTAGAAATTCCCACAACCGAGTTAAGAGATACCTCTGTCAGAACTTCTTCCGTTGGTGAAGCTGGGACATCACTGTCTTCCCCCTCTGTGTCTCCTTCCTCTTCGGCTATCAACGTCACGCTCAATTCCTTCATTTTGCAGCGGTGTCCAATAGACCACTTCGTATCACACCTGTAGCACAGTCATTTGGCCCTCTTCTCCTGCAATTCACTCTCCGTTAGCCTTTTGATGTCATTTCTAGGCTGGTGCGTGGGTGATTGTACCTATGCTTGCGATTCACTTGCCTTGCTACTCCAATTTCTTGATGGTGTCGGGCTGGTGGGATGAGTAAGTGAGTATGGAGCCACCGTGGTAGTACTCTTACTATAGTTCGAATAGTTTACAAATCTTGTCATGTTTAAATTTGTCCGCCTTTGTGTTGTTACCCTCTGTTTCTCTTCAATACGGATAGCCTGCTCCAATGCTTGTTCAAGACACATCGGGTTCATCAAGCGGACCTCAGCTTTAATTTCTTCCTTCAAACCATTTATAAAATGGCCCATCAACATATCTTCAGAGACTCGTTCTAAGGGGCCAGCTGTTTCAATAAATTTTCGACGATACTCCTGCACCGTTGAAGTCTATACTGTAGAAAGCCATTGTTCATAAAGTGAACCACCACTCACTGATCGAAATTGTCGCAAAACAAACCCCTTTAAATCCTCCCAACGCCGAATGGGATGTCTCTTGTTCTCCCACTGAAACCATCATAACGCATCCCCTTCCATAGCAACAACTACTGCCTCCAACATCTCCTCCTCGGATAAGCGATAAAACCCAAAATACCTCTCCACTCTCATGATCCACCCGTCTGGGTTAGACCCATCAAAAACGGGCATATCCACCTTTCGATACTTCCAATTACTCTGCCCGGCACCCGGGCCATTTCCTGTTCCCCAAGTCCATTCACGTCCTCCAAACCCTTTATTACATTCTCCCATGCCACCCATGTTTGACTTATGACCCAGTCCTCCAACTATCGAGCTAGGACTAGCAAACATCCCTTCCACACGATTTACACTCCCTTCTTCCTGGTCCATATGTAGGATTGGTTTCGATTGAAGTCCCGTTAGAGTAGACCTCATCTTAGCTTGGAACTTAAGCTGATCATTACGCATAGTATTGATGAGGGTTTCGTGGTATTCTCTGCTCCGGTTCACCCTTCCCTCCAACCGTCCTGTTAGAGCCTCAAAATCAGCCCCCAATTGTTTGGTGGCTAGGGCTTGCCCCTCCATTAGAACTTCCGTCAACGAGTGTCTCATTGCATCCATCGCTCTCTCTACTGCTTTCGAAACCAGATCCTTCGTCGCCTCCTCCATACCTGCCAATCTCTCCTCGATTAACTCCAACTTTTGAGCTATCGTCGGTGGACCCATGAGATCGTACGCTCTGATACCAATTTGTAATGAACTACTATGATTTACTGAAGCAAACTACTGGAATTAATATCGAATAATAGTACCGTTTACATAAATGAAATGGATAATACGAAATTACAGCTGATGATAGTAAGGGACGTTCGAGAGGCCCAACTCTCCTTTGCCAAAAATAAGATAACACAAGTAATCAGATATCCAACCCTAATCCCCTTTCCTTCCCTTACATACGCTCCCTGTCTTGGTCAAATGACTGATTTGCCCCTTGACTATTTTATTTGTTGACTTCTACTGCAATTACTAATTTCTTGCCCCTCTTCTTTGTCCTGGCATATGTCTTTAAACCTTTTGTTCCATCTGGCTGCATTACACACTCTCAGCCCATTATAATTAAGGTGGCAAGGCTTGAATTACAGTGTAGAGAGACGAGAGGCCGGAGAAGAAGAGCCAGCACCAATACTGAGTGCTCAAGTTGCCTGAATGACCCGAGTTGCATACCAAGCAGTTGGAATATTATAGAGTAAAAAACTTCCGTGAAACCCAACTTGCTCCTGGACTGCTCCCATCATAGTTAAAATCTCACCCGAAGATCAGCTTATCATACCCACAACATCATCTTGTGGCCAAGTCTAGCTCGGAGAATGATCCTCCACCAAACACACCAGCCAAAGACAAATCAATAGGTAATCGACAGTGAAACAATGAGCAAGAAACTGCACAGGTCAAAGCAGCAATCAAGGCACTAAAAACTGGCTCCCCCAGCCAGTCAAGTAGTAGCAACGACTGCAGCAATAAAGACAATCTTTGCACAAACTGATCAACAAACCAATTAATTGTGCAACAAAAAGTTGTACTCCTTCGATGAACTAAAAACAGAAGCAACCAGCAAGCAACCTAACCACATTAATACAGCAACATAGAATTTGCCATCAAAGAGTTAAAAATCTTGATTACAGATAACTCCCGAGCACCTCATACAGCAGTAACACAATCAATCAGCCACCAAACCAATAAAAATTGACGATAGATTAATCGTCATCAGTAGATCGAAAATTGATGTATTAATAAAAATTCAACAATTTATTAACTTGGTCTAACAAATCAATTCTAGTATATACGAAATTCACAAATTTATTTGATTTTTTTAATAGTAAATTAAATTAAATAAATTAATAAATTAACCGATGTTCAAAAGAAGTAGCTATGAGGATAGAGTGCCTAAACGGAAGTCTGACAAACCGGTCTCTTGGAAAGGACCACAACAAATACCAAACACCCTCAGCTGGGACTTATCCATACTATCTACTACACTATACTGTTTGATATTCGATCGGTCGAAATAGTATTATGTTTTGATGTTTAAAATGAAAATAAAATCCTTAAATATAATAGTAGCAATTTAAAGTTTACTGTTAACAAGCTGTGACGACCCTAGTTCCATTGCGCATCCATCACCTTAATTCATAGTCTACTACTATTTCACACCTGACCCACTTGTTTCTTCCAGCTGCGACTTGTTTTCTGCATGAGGAATGAAGCCATGCAGATCCTGGATTGCCTTTTCCAACCAGTCTGCCAAACAATCCTTCTCGGTAACCTTGTCGTCAAGATTTAGAACCAATTTACGCAGCATTTTGTGCTTCTTCTTACCCTTTTCTAACGCTGCAATTGTTGGATATAATCTAAAACTTGTCCTTGTGTCTTAGTGTGTTTTGCAGCTGCTGAATTAGTCATAGTATTGGCATTTGTTTTTAGGAGTAGTTATTGAATAAATCAGTCGTGGAGTGTTT
>PHNY01215077.1:1692-12800 GCA_003724115.2 Anethum foeniculum
ATGACTCGACTTACCGGATACCCCGGTCGACTCGACTCTACTAAGCGACGTAACAACCATGTGAAGAAATACCTTTAAAAGTTGGTTCAGATTTATTGTGGTAGTCTGAACTCTTGCTTCTTCCGTGCATTTGGCTAGGGAGTGCGAACGACAGTGAATGAAAAGAAAGCAATAGATTTATTCTTCTCTGTTTTTTTATTTGAAGTTTCCTTTATTTTTTTGTTCTTAAAATGGAAACAACAAAAAGTCCGAAACTCAAATATAAACTGATTTCTCTGTCAAGAAACATTTAATTTTTCCAAAGCACATGATAGGTTCTGTGTCTACCTCAGTCATCCGATCAGAAAACATAATAGGATTTGTAAATATTTATTTCCTCAGTGATATACTATCTTTGGTCCGAGTTAGATGATTACATTACTAAATTGTAAAATGCGTGTATTAATTATTTTAGTGTATTTCACACTTGGTTCTTTAAAAATAAACAACATAGAGTATGAGCGAATTCTTTGTATATATTACGAAATTAACATTCTCAGAGTATATTTATATTTCTAGAATTTATTTTACCATCTACTATGACAAACAAAAAAGAAAATGGTTATGCTTGTATCTAATTTCAATTTCTTGTAATACACGAATCTGTCTGATTGTAATTGACTTGTCGTTTCCCACAGTGGTTTCGCAGACGTATTTGATGTGGACTACTTCATCGAAAAAATGAACGGTTTCATCAAAGTTGTGAAAGAACTCCCTTCAGAGATTGCATCAAAGGAACCTGTTCATGTAGATTGCAGCAAACGCAAAGGCCAGTTTGATTATATTGAAAGTATTCTTCCTTCTTTACTGGAGCATCATTACATCTCCATCACTCCTGCAATGAGCCAAAGGAGGGATAGGTAATAATGTTGCAATAATTTTTTTCCCACATCTGGTAGGTACGGCAAGGATGTAATGTTTAGCAGAATTTCTTTCTCTTTTGAGAAGATTCCGTCCAAATTTAATTTTGAGCAAATTGTAACTTGGTTAAATCTAGAAAGATAACTTTAGTAACTTGAAGTAGTTCGATGTAGCATCGGTTATCTGGTTCGTTTATCAGTTAATAACTTAGATTCTAGACGGACTTATAATCCCAAGTTCACTTAATTAATGAAGCCAAACAGGTCCTAGTTTATTTCTCTCCTATTAAACACAAATATAAGTAGTTACCTTCTTGCGGCTTCTGCTGATTTTCTTACTTAAAAGATGAACTTTAGTAATTTATAGTTTTATACCTGTATATAGTTGACTGAGTTGGACAATCTTCTTCCTTATATACATCATCTCAGGTATCCCAAGTATGCAAAGGCTGCCCTTTGTCAAGCATGTTATAGTGCACTACGTCTTACCAAATTCTTAGAGGAGAAAGGTTCTGAGCTCTTACAAGCCATACCCAAACCGTTTCTTTCGCTTCACCTTCGTTTTGAACCTGACATGGTAGCTTACAGTCAATGTGAGTATCAAGGCCTTTCTCCGGCCTCCATGCAAGCTATAGAGGCTGCACGAGGAGATCGTAAACCATGGACCGGAGAAGCAGCTCGTGTCTGGAGAGGTCGTGGCAAATGTCCTCTCACTCCAAACGAGACTGCTTTCATTCTTCAATCTCTTTCTATTCCATCAGACACAAATATATATTTGGCGGCTGGGGATGGTCTGATGGAAGTTGAAGGGCTCACCTCTGTTTACAGTAATGTTGTCACGAAATCTTCCCTCTTAACTAATCATGATTTTAAAAGCATGCATGGGAACACGAAAGCTGCACTGGATTATTATGTATCGATCAGCAGTGACTCGTATATGGCTACATATTTCGGGAACATGGACAAGATGGTGGCGGCAATGAGGGCCTATAAGGGACTGTTCAAAACACTTTTCTTAAGCCGAAGACATTTTGCAGAGTACACTTCAAAGGGACTAAAGGGAAAGGAGTTGATGGACGCCTTATGGAAGGCTCATAGTGATGAATTCGCAATGGGAATAGGATCTGCTTTACCTGATTGCTTTTGTGAATTCAAATTGTGATTCTTTTCACCTTCGTAACAATTATTTTATTTCTTCCACTTGGGAGGCTGTACCTGTGAAATCCTCTTATTAGATTACCATTCTTGAATGTTAGTGTACCAAGTTCTTTGGCAATATATATTCATTAATGACTATGAAATGACTAGATAGATCCCATAACAAAAAAGTATACATACAAAGTTGCATACTTGTATATTTATAAATTTTATTTTTCTGATGGCTGTTCTTGCATAATCTCAAGTTGCAATGCTCAAATTAACATGATCTGTCATTTTCTAGTGTAGACTTCTGCCATTTCCCTTCTTATTTGGAAACTTCTGCACGGCTGAATCTTGCTTAACCTTGCCATTATTTTTGGGTCAATCCCTCTCCTCGGAATCACTGTAATAAAACATCAAATTGCCAATAAGAATAGTGGCATTTGTGAGAGGTCGAGGAAGCGGATTTGTGGCATAAAAGCAGAATAATGCTCCTAATAGAATTACACCAAATTCGTTAAATTGGTCAAGGTATATGAATACGGGTTTGACATTAAAATGTTGAATTTGTCATTCTAAACAAAATGTCAGTTATTTTGATGTACGTAGCATGTATCTATATAGAGTTAGTTACCTTCGGACAATATAGAGTAGATAACAATATTAACACAACCTCTTACTAAGTTCCGAACTTTAAGGTGAAGAGCCTCCAACATCAGAAACTGCACTCTGCATACCTTGCAACACAAAACACTTGGTTACAAGGGAAAACTGAAAAAATCAATACAGAAGGGCAAAACTGCGGAATTGCTTTGTTCATAAGGGAAAGAAAGAGTGTCTATACCTGTGTACTTTCCAACTTGATATCAATCCATCTGTGACTCTGAGAACAGCACGTAGATTGCAGGATGAGAATTTCAATGTATGCCACCACTTCTCAGCCACGAACTAAGAACATGAAGGAACTAGCATATTATAGGTTGCACAAGATGGCCAGTACAAGCCAACAATGTCCAGTGTCCCTTCATCAATTATACCAGAATCCTGGAGCAATTTACTAAAAGTTGTACTTCTTGAGTTTGTGCCTACCCTTCCGTTCAAAGCTAATGTCAATATTTGAACTATAGCGATATTTGTTTTGTATCCGTAGAAACAAATTCCAGTTACACTAAGTCACTGAAGCTTTAAGATCAGTGACTTCTTGATCATCAGCTCTGTAGTTTTCAACCAAGGAATGCAAAATAAGTGAAGCCTTCGAACTCACTCCATGAGGCAGATACTGGTCTAATATTAACGAGTATTTAAGGGCAACACTGAGCTCGGGCCCATTTAAGCTGCAGGAGATGATGCTCTCCCACTTGCTAGATTTTTCTTCCAAGCAGATACAATGTAGCAGTGCAGCAAAGGCAACAGAATCCGAAATACAGCCCTTGCTGGCCATCTTATTATTCATCTGCAGAGCCATGTTAAGCATTCCATAGAGACAAAGGCAAATAAGAATAGAATTATAGGCAGCAGTTTGTGGACTCCAACCATCTGATACACTCCTTTTAAAAAAGTCCAGAAGCATAGACTTCTTCTGATCCTGAGTACCATTTCGTACTTCAGAGATTGCATTATTTGAGAATCCATTCACTAAATAGTGGAAGGTAACATCATTGGGAATGCATTTCTTAACCAACATTTGCTCAAAAATGAATGCAGCTTTGGAAAGTTTGCCCTCCTTGCAGAAGCTTCCAATTAGTATACTATAAGTAACAACATTAGGCATCAATCCATGTGACTGCATTTGCCTGAATAAATTTTCAGCACCTATGGAGTCTCCGTTGCGACAAAAACCATTAACGAGACAGGTGTAAGTCACAACATTTGGCTTGCAGTTCCGTTTTAACATTTGGCTAAAAATCCCTAATGCGGCTTTTAAGTTATGTTGCTTTACATACCCATCTATAATTGTAGAAAATGTAAACTCATCAGGGAAATTACGCTCCTTTATCATTCTATTGATGCAGGATACTGCGTCGTCCATCTTACCAAATCTGCAATATCCCTTAATCATTACATTATACCCCACAACATCACGTTCCACACCCCTCTCAATCTTCTGCTCAAACATTCTCTTTGCCTCGTCAAGTTCACCATTTCTTATAAATCCATCTATGACAGTGGCATATACATATGTGTTGGGTAGAATATTTCTGTCAAGCATTTCAGAAAGCAGATCTTTTGCAGCCTGAAGTCTCCCTTTTTTGCAAAGTCCGCTCATTAGAACATTGTAAATACCTGCATCCGGTGAAACTCCATGCTCCATCATCTTGCCCAGAATTGATAATGCAACGTCAACCTCACCTGTTACCACAAACCCATGAATAAGGGCTCCATAAGTTGAGAGGTCAGCTTTGTGGCCTCCATTTGTCATTTGGAGAAGCAAATGCGAGGCCCTGTCAAAATTCCCCTGTTGGCAGTAGACATGTATCAGAGGAGTATAACTGAATTTGTTTGGTATCAATCCCCTCTTCTTTACCAGTTCAAGAAGCTGTTCAGCTTCCCCAACATTGCCATTCCTACAAGAACCAGCAATCAGAGTGTTATATGTCACTATATTTGGCTCAAAACCACTCTCCATTATATTTCTGAATGTGTCAGCTGCTTTCACCGGCCAACCATACTTATATCGAGCATCAATAATGTTATTATACATTTGAACATTCACCGACAAACCATATAGTTTCATATCTTTCAACATTTTATCAACCGAGTCAAAATCCCCCTTCTTGCAAAACCCATTTACAAGCGCTCCATACGTTTCAATAGTCGGCAAAATTCCCTTAAGTTTCAACTCCTTAAAAAGCAAACAACCTCCGCCAACATCACCATTCCTACAATATCCATCAATAAGAGTATTATAGAAAACAACATTGGGCAAACAATCACGTCCCCACCTATCCTCAATCAACTTCCTACCCTCCTCCATCTTTCCTTCCTTACACAACCCTCTCAAAACTATACAAGTACTATAATTATCTACACATACATCCTCACTCCCACCATCTCTCTCAACCATTTCATCATAAATTCTCCGCGCAACATCAAACCTCCCAACCTTCACAAGCGCATCAAGCACAGCATTACAACCTACAACACTCGGGACCACACCACATTTCTCAACCGCAAACCTATAAAACTCCAAAGCCTTATCAACCAACCCACTACACGAATAAGCACGAATAACATCATCCACCGCCTCACAACTAACCAACCTCTCCTCACAATTCAAACTCTCCAACAAACTCTCAATCTCCGAAAAAACTCGAAACCTCGCCAACAGCTTCAACAGAGAAGAATAAGCAAACCCATCAAGTGAACAACCATAAGGTCTGTCATTGACCCAACAAAAGAATTTTAAGCCCAATTCTGAGTCTTGAATTTTATCAAACACTAAGTGGGCAATGTCTGATGGGACAACCTCGTACTCTGACAACTTGGTTTCAAGAGTTTGTTCCCATTGAATGTGACGAGTTCTAAGAATGTCGCAAACTTGGTTGACTATTCTGTTGATGTTTGTAGAAGATGGGTAGATTGAAGATGGTTTGAGTTTGGTTATTTGACGAGGTTTGATACGAGAAAGAAGGGACTTCGACATAATTATGCTAGTTTTGTAATAGCGCTAGAATTACTGTTGTATGTATATATAACTTTCTAGTTCATTACAAGTGATGCAAACATGCTTTAACTCTTGTACATACAGACACTGACACAGTTTGTTTGTCAGATACACACTCCAGTTAACAGCTGAAAACTTGAAAGATTTAAATTTTTACTTTATTTAAATTTTGTCCGAAAATTTATGAAAATGTTTTATTTATGAAAAATGTTTTTTTAACAATTTTTTTATTTGGAATCAAATTGTTGAAAAGAAATTAATGCAGGTGACATCATATATTATAAACATTCTTGATTAACTTGTTTTCATTAAAAAAAGACTAGGATTAATTTGTTATAAAACATCACTTGATATTCAGGTGACAAAATGAAGAACGATTTTTTTTTATAATATGCCCAACATCTGGTGACAAAATGAAGAACGATTTTTTTATAATATGCCCAAGAGAACACCATAACCGTGAAAATTTATAAATTTTAATCATTTTAATTAATGTAATTTTTGTGCATGCAGGAGATGCACCACTAAACCAATCAAAATAAGTTAAATTTATAAATACAGATTGTAAATTGGTGAAACAAAAATTGACAAACTGTATACGCTTTTTACGTCTGTACACGTATTGCCTACTTATATTACCTCTTCTTTGCGCTATAGAATTTCACAACTACTCGTCGAGCTAAAATTTGTTATCAAGGTCGTGCTACTTCAGTATAATGTACAGTCTGCTGCTACTTGATACCAGTCCTTCCCTTCCCTTCCACTGAGTCTTGATTTCCTTAGGAGCTGGACTGCAGCTTTGGCCACCATATCCTCATTGCCGTCTCATAGCATAAATTCTCCTGCTGATCAGCCTTTCGGAAAGAGAAACATGAAATGCAGAGGGTTTACTTTCACGCTTCAGATATTGTGCAAGTTTCCTGAAGTTCACTACCTACATTAAAAAATTCAAGATAAGTATAAACTTTAATTGAAGTTACAGCATTCAAGTGGGTATCACTCATGTCAAATAATTCACCAATAATAAGTGGAAGATTTATATTAACACAAGCAGATGAGAAGTCATGTCTATATAGAGAAGCCTTGCGTCTGACGAAAGGGGTTGAGATACAAAAGGGCGCAGTGTTAGTGAGTTACAAACCTAAATTTCACAAGTTTCTTTACATTACACTTTCAAATTACAACAAGAAAAAAAAAACAACAAATCACATCCTCGTAAACCATTAGGCTTACCCTGTGAGCGAGGTAGCAGAAAAATTAAGCTTATTCCCTGTTAGCACCAAGTTTGTTCACGTAATCTGTTGCATTCATCCTGTTCACAACAAGCGTGCTTAACTAATATTTTCCTACTGTCTTAATTGTGCTCATCTACACCCAGCAGACCTGAATGGGCTTGACCGAGGCAATAAATCATTTTCTCAATCAAAATGAGAGCCTGACATCCACTTCCAACACTAATGTGCCAAGATTGAACATAAATGCCTTCATACGTGAACCATCTACTGTTTATCGCTACGAGCACTTCAAATTTTTAGCCATCTACCGTTTAGGGAAGGCTGCCTTTTTCCAAACAGTACTACAAAAAAGCAGTTCCCTTAATTTGGGTTTATCCACGCTGTTGGCTTCTTATCATACTTCCAGGTATCTGGGGTCTTACAAGTTCGTAGTCCTGCCACCACTTATGCCTGTAATACATATTTCCAAATTCCCATCAAGTATTCCCAGGAATTATGCTTCAACATCATCTCAGAATCCTCCAAGCTTATCTCCACCCACTTCGAATAAGTAAGATACTATAAAAGAAAACAAATCCTTATATTTTCCTACTAATCTAGAATGTTCCTAATAATCTAATTTTAAAAAATTACATAAATAAATTTAATCCTAACTAATATCTAATATGTATAAATTAATTTATAAATTCCTTAGTCTGCATCATTCTCTTCTTACTTAAGAGTCGTGTTTGACAGTGATTAGAGGCAGCATTCAATGGAAGTAGGGTATGCCATAAATTTCCATCTACTTTAACTTTATCTAAAGCAAAGTCGCGTCCCATTTTTTCTTTCTATTTATCTATAGTCCAACTCGAACCCGCAACCCATAAGGGCATCAGAAACCAATCGTTAGGCGACCTGCATGCCTTATGCATATGGGGAGATACACCACACTACATCGACACTATAACGACCATGAGTATTTTATTTTGGGACAAAAAACGGCCATATCGACCTTGAACTGGAGCATTTAATTGTAGGGGACATAACCTGGGAATTACTATCACAAAATCTTGTTAGTGGTAGAAATCATGTTCTTACAGGCTGCAAAAGAAGGTTATTCTCCAATTAAATACTTCTAGTAAATTTAGTAAACTGTACTTGCAGAGTTTCCTAAAAACAGGAGCATTAAACTAAAGTCAAAGCCTCTCCAAAAACATATTTTAAGCCTTCATGACTTTCAGTTATTCAGTAATATCATTAAATCAAATTAAAATAAGCAGGAATAGCATATACCCACAAGGCTAGTTAACAATGTTACAATATCAAGTAGAACCCTTGCATAAAAGAGTAAAAAACCAACTACAGATAATGTTATGATTGTGTTTACAGCTCTGGCAAGTTCTGTTTGCAAGTACTATTTACCCTGAACAAACAATTTAAAGTACAGAAAACCTGCATATACCTATATACGGATTCTAAGAAAGGGAGCTGCTCAACCTATCAAAGCATGTTTCCATATTTCTCCCTCCATGGGACACATATCAGAGCAGGTAAAACAGCTAGCATCACTCAATAAAATTATCTATTCTATTGTCACACAGAGTACCCCTATGCCTTGCATCATCAATACCAGTATATAAAAAGGAGCTAAGATACACATCAACCATTAGACATGGAAAGCTCAAAACATATGCATATGAGTGAGTTTAATGCAATTCAAGCATCTTTTTCATCCTAAGGTCTTGTTTACATAAGATTTGTTTGAATGTTCCACACCACCATCGGAGTCTATAACTATTCTGACTTAATGATAATGTATATTAGTTCTCATGATGTATAGTACAAAAGTGAACTATCAACATGTCCACATGCAAATTCAAGTCTAGATGCTTGTGTGCACACGAAAACTTGGGAATCTTATTAAACATGTATACGGATGATAAAAATAAAATACTTAATTAAAACAAATGCTAACAAATAATGCTCCATTGATTAGAAGGAATATATAGGGGAATAGTAGGAAAAACTGAACAATAGTTTAAACTTGTAGGAATCGGATACAGGGATGACAAAAGATTATGATATTTACCCACAAAATAGAACATTCCGGTGTCACCTAATATTATATATTCCAACCAAACGGAGCATAAGATTTTAAAATTACCATTCCAGCAGCTTGCGATACAAGGGGTGTTCTGGGCCATTTTATCATCCGTGTCAATATTCAGTAAACTGGGCAAAACATGAATAATGTAAGAATAAGACTTCATTGAACTAAAACTGAAATTATATAGCGAATAGATATACGAATGCAGAGGTTTGTGTGTGTGTGTGTGTGTGAGAGTGCATCCCTGCGTGTGTGTTGTGTGTCTGAATGACATGTATATATGTAGAGAGAGATTTAGAGGATTAAGAACTTACAAAAATTAAAGTAGTAACCACCATTACGACCTGTATCTTGTCTGAAACATGATTAAATAGTATGGCTGAACAACAAATTAAAAATATAGGCAGTCTTCTGCCTTGATGTTATCCGTAAAAAATTGTACTATCAATTATTTCATCTGTCTGAAAAGAATCTATAAAATGACAGCAGGCCCTTGTAAGCTGCTGTGATGGTCAATTATTAAATCCTGCTTTACAATACAAAATTCTTCATCTCTTCGACAAAATTGACTTCATGGCATTCACTTGCTGTGCAGGAAACGGAGGTACCCTATTCTGCGCCAAAGTAATGATGAACTCAATCTTTTGGATTTTGCCATTCCTTTTAAGACCTTCAAGTAGCATATAGATAGTAGCCACATTGAGGGAACGATACTTATTCATACAATCTTTACACATCGTATACGCTAAATCAAAGTCACCAGCTTTACAAAGGTAATGAATCATAGTCTGATAAATCTTGGCATTAGGCTTGTAACCCTCATCATGCAACGCAGAATAAACCCGCTTAGCCATGTCCATATAACCGGCTACACAAAACCCTTTAATAACCAAATTATAAGTAACCTCATCTGGTCTAATCCCAATATACCTCATCATACCCATCAAACTATTAGCTTGCCAAACCCTCCTCCCACTAACTAAATACTGAATCCTAACATTAAACGTGGTCAAATTAGGTAAACATCCTCTTTTCACCATAAGATTCCACAACCCATTCCCAATCTCCCACCCATTAATCTTATAAAAAGCCGAAATGAGCGTAGTATACGTAATCACATCCGGTTTAACCCCCAATTTTTCCATCTCCGCCATAACCAAACACGCCTTATCACACAACCCCATCTCACAAAACGCCTTAATTATAATATTAAACGAATACGCATCCAAACTAATCCCAAACCTCAACGAAACCCTATTCAAAAACTCGTCAATCGCACCCAAATCCCGCGTCTTTGTCAAAACCAACAATGCAGCATTAAAAGACTTAACAGTTCGTTTACATCGAAACAAATGCATATCGTAAAAAGTACTAATAGCATGCTTATACATTCCAGCATTTCCATACAACATTATAATTCTTACAATAAAACCTTCTCGTCTTCCCTGAGGCAACCCCTTTTGCTGCTCCAACAAGTCCTCAATGTAATCAAATCGTCTAGCTCCAGCTAATCTTGAAACAGTGTCCTCAAATGCGAATCGATTTTCGACAACCAGGCGGTTCTGAGCGTTGGCTTTGAACAAGTGGAAGAGCTTTTCTGGGTCACGTTCGGATTTAAGTTTGATTAAAGCAGGTGGGTCTGAAAGAGGGGTGGTGGAAAAAGAGGCGGCGGCGATGAGGACGGCGGCGTTGTTAAGAGGGCCTAATCTGATAACAGAACGGAGAGAGAGCATAATAAAATTGGGTTAATTCCAGAAAGGAACATACCCAAAACCCACCCGGATCAAAACTCAAAAAGGGTTTTAGGGTCCTGGTGTTTTAGGGTTTAAAACTTTTTTAGCCCTCCATCTTGTTCTTGTACCTGTTCAAGTTTAGCAACTAATAATATTTGATTATTTGAAATAAGATGAAACTATTTTCTTTGAATAAATAAGTTTATATACTTTATAAATATGGTTAGTGTTGTGGAATAAAATCTAACGTTTCGTTCGTAATTAATGCTAGGGTTTGTGAGCTTCGAGCTTGAATGGCTGCACTCGTGTTCGAGACTAGACGGGCCTTACGAGATGCCTACGTATCTC
>PHNY01215111.1:21441-34583 GCA_003724115.2 Anethum foeniculum
CTCTCTCACACTTCTCTCTCTCTCTCTCTCTCTCTCTCTGTTTCAGATCCACAATTAGGTAAGTGATTACTCCACATCTCCCTTCATTATATTTACAAACACACATTGTATCTACTGTTTGCATCTGATTTGAATTGAGAGCTCTCTTCACTTTGTCTTTCATTTTCCTACTACTTGCTGTAAATAATTGCCCTCACCTTATTATATTATATTATATATATATATGTTTATTTAATTTTGACGTTTTGAACAAGCAAAAAAAAAAAAACGAAAAACACTACTTTAGTGTCTCAACGTTTTGGTCTCCTTTTACTTTCTGTGGGCAACATTCACCTCTAATTTTGAGTTTCAGATTCGCATTTTTCGATTTATTCGCATTTTTCGATTGCTCTAGTGTTGTATTACTACTTTAGGTATTCGAATTCTTGCGATTCTTTCGGGTTTTGTTTTTGATCTGATGCCTTAATTTCAGTTAAGGTATGTTATGTTATGAATTCAGATTAAATGTCTGTGTTTATCGTGAGGTTTCGTATTTGTTACTACTGATGAAGTGTGTTCGTATTCAAATTTGTTGCGTTATTTAATCAAATCTGAATTAGTATACACAATGTGCTCTGTTTTACAAATTGCTTTGGTTGCTGGCCTTTAGGTTATACTAAAGGACATGTTATTTCTGTTTTTACTAGTTGTTTATTCTTAATACAATTACGGATTTGTAGAAGGACACTCGTTGTCTCTGAGATTGTTGAGCTGTTGGGATCGTGATTCAAGGAACCGTGTTAATTTTAAGTTTTAATGTTGTAGATCGGTTAACTGAATTTTATGTATGGGCTAGGACGTAACTGAAGCTTAA
This sequence comes from Anethum foeniculum, assembly GCA_003724115.2. NCBI lineage: Eukaryota > Viridiplantae > Streptophyta > Magnoliopsida > Apiales > Apiaceae > Anethum > Anethum foeniculum. The sequence goes on from PHNY01215111.1 coordinate 22,295, forward strand.
AGATTACTGGCCAATGCTAAATTTGGTACTGCAGTAATGTCGAGGATCAGCAAGTGGAAGCCGGAGACAACAAAAGTGAAAGTGGTCTTTAGGCTACAATTTAATGCTACACATGTATGTCTGCTCTTCCTAATGCTAAGTTCGGCTCCTCCATGACTATGTTTTTGCACACACATGCATATTATATGTTAATAAACATGTACTTCAAGAAATTTGTAATGCACTTAGAAAGGATATGCAAATAAGGCCTTAATACTGGTAATTTAACTTTGCTTTCATTTCGATGCATAAACGTATATCATAAATGCTTAAGAATATTGGAAGACCTTGAGAATGTCATACTGGGGAATTTAGGTAAAGATCGGAAATGAGTACTTTAAACTGATAATGTTGATATCCACCATGTAAATTGACTAGATATATTGCTTCTGACTGTAACACTTGGATAAAAAAAATGTAATACACAAAGCGGACAATATGAATGTATATATGCATGATATGAGTGTATAATTTTCACTACTGTAGGAATTTTATGCAAAAAAATTAAAAAACAATGTCGAACATGTAATCCTTTGTATGTGTGTTTGTGGGCACATACACACTCATGAAGTGATTTATTTTTTGATATTTATATTAAGAACTCTGTGCTTTGTAGATTCCATCAAGTGGATGGGATAAGTTGTTCATATCTTTTGTTCCCACTGAAACGGGGAAGACATCTGCGAAGACGAGCAAAACAAATGTGAGAAATGGAACATGCAAATGGGCAGATCCAATATATGAAACTACAAGGCTTATTCAGGACACAAAAACAAAAAAATATGACGAGAAGCTTTACAAACTTATTGTCTCCATGGTGCAGTGACTCTCTACTTGTTTTTTGTGTTTTATAAATATATTGATGAATCCGAAGTACTTGAAGCTAGTCATTTATCATAAATAGTTTGACCCCAGGGTTCATCACGGGCTAGCATCCTTGGTGAGGCTACTATCAACCTTGCTGATTATGCCGATGCATCAAAACCTTCTTCTGTTGCAATGCCTCTTCATGGATGCAACTCTGGAGCCATATTACATGTGAGTGGCAAGTTTTAGTTGGTAATTTTGGATCAGCTAATTACTTAGCAATTATTAGCAAAGAAGATTCTCTTGTATGAAGCTGGTTGATTATGGGTCATACTATTAGGTTAAACCTCTATTCAAATTGCTACTCTAAGAGTTAAGTTGCATTGTACCTGTTTATCAGAAAAAAATGTCAATGCAACATGTTCATTAGCGAGTTGTGGGAAAAAAAGAGAGAGATTTATTGTCACTTCTCCAACAGCTTTCTGGTCAATTCTGCATTTGTCTACCGTTTGATAGAAATTAACTGGAATCGTCCAGATGCAGATAATTTATGCGCGCGGGCGTACACACACATATACATAAATGTCAACGTAAAAAGGGCCCTTTCGTGTAGCTGATGTAAATAACCAATTCTGCTAACTAGACCAGTTTATAGGTTGCTTTGGTATTCCAATTTCAAATTTGTAGAACATACTAGAGGTGTGTGTATTAGGTACTGTAAAGCTTCATTGTATGCTGAGTTATTCCTTTGAGTTTTTTAATAATAAAAGAGTAGAAATAAAGTTACACCCAGAAATAACATTCTTATTCACTGTTATACATGAAAGTTCATAATTAATTCGATTTATAGCATATAAGAGCCTGCAGTTTTAGTAAGATTATTCAGCCAGTTGACTGGTCATTTAGTTTTGGAATGGTTTAAAACTTAACTCCTTTTCTATGTTCACAATGTCATCTTTTAGTCTCTATAGTTTGAATAACGTGTCTCAAGAAAATTGCAACCTGACAGATTTTCATCAAGTCTACCGAAGTTTAATGTGGCTCCAAGAACCAACCTCAAACTTGCATGCTGTTATTTGTTTTTGTTTATTTAATCATTCATTCATTATCTTTGTTTGTTATTATTGTTAAAGGTACTTGGATTTGAGTTATAGAAGTGCTCTCATTGTCTACACATCAAAAAAATACTTAACCAACATGGAAGGAGTTCTTTTCAATTATAATATGTTGATTTGTCTGAAATCGGGTTCATCCTTTTTGAATGGCTAGTTATAGTAATTATTTACTAAATTCTTAGCGAAGAACTAGTGTTCGTAGTCCCTTAGTTGATTATCACTATTTGGTGCCAGGTTACAGTCCAGCTGCTAACTTCAAAAACTGGGTTCAGGTATTACATGTTTACATTAAGCTGCATTCCCTACTCATAACAGGAATTTGAATTAGTGGTTATTCGCTGGCAGAGAATTTGAGCAGCAGAGGGAACACCGCGAGAGGGGTTTGCAGATGGGATCTGATTCAAACAGGATTGATGATTCTGGTGCCAATAGTGTATCGTCTTCAGATGCAACTGCCAGTGATCAGATGGACAAGGTTTGATTATTTAGTTCTGTATGTGATTTTTTTCATTTGTAAATTAAGCACAAGCAGAATTTTTAAAAAATATAATGGAAAATTACTGGTTGATTACTTTTCTTGAATAACGTCGAAACTGAGAGTTTAGGAGTAATGCTAAATTGCTCCATATATACTGAATGCTGAGATGAATAAACTTAATGGATGCCTTTAATTTTTGTATGTACTCTGAAAAAAGTGGTTATCACAACTGCGAGGAATCTGATTGACCCGGATCTCATGCAGTTGTTGTGGTGCTGGACTGAGTATAGTACAACACAGTTTAGTAGCTTACTGTGGAACACTTGTCCGGAAAAGTTCTAGAATAATATTTTGCGAGTTTCTTTAGTCAAACACCCAGTGTCATATGATATATATTAAGACAGCGTTTAAAATTTAAGCATGTCGAATCTATGTTACTAGGACTTGGCTAGAAGTGTCCAACATGGATAAGTGTCCAAGTATAGGACTCGGCAACATTTTAGAAAATATACATGTTTTTGGCTTAAAATAAGTGTCCAAGTCCAGGTTTTCATGTCCAAGTTTCGAGTGTCCGACACACGGGACTTGAAGGGAAAATGAAGAGTCCGAGTAACATAGTGGCCAAGTACAATTTTTCAAATGCGTGTGTGTGTGTGTATATATATATTATATTTTCAGCATGATATATCAATCTATTCTTGTACTTCCTTTATAAATGCAAGCAGATGATTATACATATTCCCCAAATTTAAAAGGTGCTAGGACTTGGCCAAATATGTATAACAGGGTTTTGAACCCTCCCCCCATGCTAATTCATTCATTTGACTATTTCACGCATTTATGGACAAACAAAACATACCTAGGCATATATTTTATTTTGAATTAGATTCATTTTCACTAATTAAAAAGATTTACAAAAATATGATTGAATAGCTATGTTTTTGATTCGCCTAAAACTGCTTGAAAAAGTTAATAGACAAGTAATAAGGAACATAGGTAGTACGAATGATTGTAATTTATGGAATACAAGCATATAGGACATCTGTAGAAGAAGTGAGCTATGTATTTAATTGTGGATGTCGAAATGCAAAACCGTATCGACGGAAAAGAAATTGCGCGTGTCGAGTGGATCAGAGAAATATTCTGATGTCTATATACTTCAAATGTATGTCTCTAAAGAGTCGCAACTCTTTAGGCATTTTGATTTTTGCTGCAGTTGCACCTCTGACAGAAATCTGTAGAGTGCAGTTGAGAATATGTGCCAGCTCAGAAATCTTCATAATCTCCGGAGACCAAATATGCCTCAGTATATGTCATAGTTTTTGTTTAATGCTTTTGATTAAATTTGCTGATACGTTATACCCTCCTTTACTGATGCTCAGTATTATTCTTCATTACTTCTCTGGCTTCATTTGTAATAGGCACATACAAAAGCGAAAGCCAGACCACAATCTATCGAGTTTCCTTCACATGGACAAGGTTTACGTGAAGAATCTGCAGACTCTGCTGTTGGTTATGATGGCTCATCCAATACTTCAGAAAGTTTTTATGCTGAAAAGAATGACTGCTCAAGCACACATGAAATTGATAGTCTTAAGAGTACTGTATCTGGTGATATAAGTGGACTTTCCCATTATCAAAGCCCTAAGAAGGAGAAAGTTGATTCATCTGATCATCAATTTCTGGCCCAAGGTAGGAGTGACTGGGTCCAAAGATGGGGTTCTGACTATTCCATGGACCACGGCTTAGCAATTGCATACGAGGAGAACAGTAAGCTTAGAGGGAGCTTGGAGGTGGCTGAATCTTCTGTTCAAGAGCTTAAGATGGAGGTAACCTCTTTGCGTTGTTATGCTGATGCACTGGGTAAAGAAACACAAAAGTTTGCTTCCAGTCTTGTGGCTGAGATTGCTTCTGGTGAAGAACTGGCAAAAGAGATTATGTTGCTGAAATCGGAGAGTTCAAAATTTAAAAATGATGTGGAACGACTTAAAAGCCAGAATTTGACCTCTTCATTCTCCAGTAAGGAATCAAGTCAATGTGAGCAGCAGGATCATTTGTTGCAAGAAAAACAGGTCACATGGGTAAAGGGGCTTTCAGTTTTGGAGGATAAGATGAAAGACGTCCAAAGAAAAGCATACCTTGGTTTTGATGAAAGGGATTTTAGCTTCCTTCACTCAGATTTGCAGGAGCTTTTTATTATTTTACAGGATATCAGACATGGTACAGGAGTTGTATCCTCAGTACCATCAAATCATGCTGCTATTGATAATATTGGAACAATGAATTTACATAATAATAAACAGTTTGTATCAGGAACTGGTTTTGATGTTGAGCTGTATCATCCGGAAAGTGTGCTTCAATATGTAAGCTTACCCAACCTAGTGTCTCAAGAATCTGAATCACGAGTTGCTACTGATGCAATAGAACTCAAAGTTTTGGAGCTTGTACGGGAGTTGGACGAGTCCAAAATTGAAAGAGAAAGTCTTGCAAGAAAAATGGACCAGATGGAGTGCTACTACGAATCTCTTGTCCAGGAGCTCGAGGAAAATCAAAAGCAACTTTTAGGAGAATTACAGAACCTTAGAGGTGAGCATTCGATCTGTATGTACACTATTTCAACTAATAATGCTGAAATGGAGTCAATTCGGAAAGACATGACCGAAAAAATCATTAGATTTTCCGAGGAAAGACAGGAGCTGGATTCTCTTAACAAGGAGCTTCAAAGAAGGGTTGTAGCATCAGAAGCATCCCTTAAAAGAACACGCTTGAATTACTCAATAGCAGTGGATCAATTGCAGAAGGACCTTGAATTGCTTTCCTTCCAGGTTTTGTCAATGTTTGAAACAAATGAGAACCTCATGAAGCAAGCTTTCTCTGAAACGTCACAGCAAAGCTTTGATGGCTACACAGATATATTGCAGAATGTTGAGGAATCTGGTGTAGCCAAACTCTCGAAGTGTATAAATCAAAGTTCCGGGTTAGAGAAACAATTATTGGGTGGAGATATTCTTGTAGGGGACATGAAAAAATCATTGATTATGCAAGAAGACATTTACCAGAAGGTTGAAGAAGAACGCTGTGAAATACATTCGACAAATTTATACCTGGATATCTTCTCAAAAACTCTTAAAGAAACGTTGTTTGAAGCCAACAGTAAAATTAGGTTAATGAAGGAGGAAATGGATGGAATTGCACAGCAATTAGAAGTTAGTAATGAGTCTGGAGATATTTTGATGGGAAAGTTGCAAATGGCAATGGATGAAATTCATGCACTGAATGACTACAAAGCTATCAGCATTTCCAGAAGTAGTGACATGCTTCTACGAAATCAAATTACAGAGGCGAAGTTAGAGAGTGTTTCGATGGAGAATTGTCATCTCAAAGAGCAGATTATGGAGTGTGAATTACTGATAAAGGAATATAAAAGTTATCAGAGTAAATACGTGACTTGTTCGGCTGAGAAATCAGAGCTCGAAAAATTATTGAAACAGGAAGCAATTGAAAATGAAAAACTTCGGAATGAGGTATCCTCCTTAAACTTACAGTTGAAAACTCTCAATGATGGATATATTGAGTCTGTTGTTTCGAAGGAAAATCTACAAAATAATATCATGTCTCTGCAAGATAAGTTGGCTAGTTTGTTGGAATCCTATGAGCTACGATCAAGTGGACAATCGCTCTCTTATGATCTTTCTTTTCAGGATTCTGAATTGAAGGACTTTAATGACATCATCATGAAATTGGAAGGGGCCCAGCTTAATGCATGTAAAAGGATAATTCAACTCACAGAAGAAAAGAAAGATCTGCAGGATGAAAGGCAAATGGCTAACATGTCTGTAAACAATGTCAGATCAGAAATTATTGGCATGAAGCAGAAGTTCAAGCATGACATAGAGGATATTGAGGCTAAACTAGATGTGTCTAACACACTTGTCGGAAAGCTTCAGGTGAAATTTGAATCTGTTGCTAGCAAATTTCATTCCAGTGCGGAGGCTGAACAAAATAATGCTCAGCAAAATGAAGAGCTTTTTGCTGATCTTGCTCATGTTGAGCTTCAGTTGCAAGAACTTGCTTTTAAACACCAAGAATTCAGTCAAGAGATCTTGGGTTTGGGCACTACAACTGAGGAACTTGAAAGGTGTAAGATGATCATTGCGGAGTTAACACGGGAAAAGCAAGAACTTGAAATTTTGTTACAGGCTAAAATTGAGGAATCTTTTAAGCTTGCATCGGATCTTGATAGTGCAAAAGACAGTCTAAGATGTGTGCAGGATGATTTGAACGTTGAAAAAGGCATCAGACACAAGCTAGAAGGTACAGTTGCAGAATATGATATTTGCAAGATGACCATAGCTGGGTTAGTACAGGAGAGGACTGATCTTACAGATTTGTTAGAAACTAAGACTGAAGAATCTATCAAACTTGCTTCTGACCTTGATAATGTAAAGCAAAGTTACAAATGTCTCCAAGATGATTTTCTTGTTCATAAAGGAGTAAAGGACAAACTGGAAAGTACGATTGGAGATCTTGAGAGGCGTAAGGTGACAATTGCTGAATTGATACAGGAGAAGCAAGATCTTACAATGTTGTTAGAAAGTAAGTCCAAGGAATCTGTTAAGCTCGCGTGTGATCTTGATAGCCTGAAAGAAAGTTTGAAATCTCTGGAAGACGATTTGATTGTTGAAAAGAGTTACAGAGACAAGCTGGGAGGTACAATCGTTGATCTTGAGAGGAGTAAGATGACCATTGACGAGTTATTACAGGAGAAGCAAGATCTCACAGTTCTGTTAGATTGTAAAACTAGGGAATCACTCCACCTTGCTGCTGATCTTGACAGTATGAAAAAAAGTTTAAGATGTTTGCAAGATGAATTGCATGTTGAAAAAGGCTTTCGGGACAAACTAGAAGATTCAGTTACAGAACTTGAACGGAGCAAAGTAATCATTGGCGATTTAGTGCAGGACAAAAAAGGCCTCGTGATGTTGCTAGAGGCTGAAACTGAGAAATCTGTTAAGCAATCATCTGAACTTAATAGTTTGAATGAAGCAGTGAGTTGTTTAAAAAATGAATTGAATGTTGAAAAGGGTTTCCGGGATGAATTAGAGGTTGCGGTTTCTGAACTTAGAAGTAGCAAGACGACCATTTCGGAGTTGATACAGGAGAAGCAAGATCTTAAATTGTCTTTAGAGGAAAAGATTGAGGACTTTGTGAAGCTTGAATCTTATGTTGCTAGTGTGAAAGAAAGTTTAAAGTGTCTGCAAGACAATTTGCTTGTTGAAATAGGTCTCAAGGAGAAATTGGAGTGTACAGTTTTGGAAATTACTTCTCAATTAAAGGAGGAACAGGACAAGTTGCGTTGCACTGAGAGTCCGGATGCCGATATGGTTAACTTGAGGCAACTGGCTTCTAACCTTGACATCGAAAGGTCTAAAAATGATCTTTCAGTGCAGCATAATGATTGTCAAGAGGATTCAGTTAAAGAGTCTTCTCGTCCTACAGGCCTGAGTTGTCAGTTAGCAGAAATTCATGAGCATGTATTAGCAGCAGAGGTTAGACTCACTTTTGTCAAAACCCAGTATGAAAGCCTGATTGAGGAGCTTGTGCTGCAACTTAAACAGTCCAAGGGGCACCACGTAGAGCTTCAAAAAACACATTTTGATATAGAGTCACAGTTGAAACGTAGTCTTGCAAGTGAAACGCATCTAAGTAATGAAAATGCAGAGTTGATGACAACTGTCCACTGCCTAAGATCTGAGTTAGAAGCCTCCGTTGTTGAAAACCGGGTCCTGTCTGAGTCGATTAGTGTTATAATGCCTCAGCTTGAGGAATTTAAAAGGAAGTCGGTTACTTTGGAGGCTGAACTTAATCAGAATGCAAGAGTGCAGAAGGAACTCAAAGACAAGCTGGAGATAGCTGAGGAGGAGATTTGTGAATTGATATTCTGTAATGCTGAAAAAGAAATTGAAGTGATTGTTCTCAAAGATAAATTAGATGAACAGAAAGGTCACATAGCCCTAATGGAAAAATCTAATATTGAATCCTTTAAGTTGCAGAATCAGATTGATGACGTTACGCGCAAGCTGTCTGAACAGATCCTTAGAACAGAAGAATTCAAAAACTTGTCCGTTCATTTGAAGGAGCTTAAAGACAAAGCTGAAGCTGAATGTCTCTTGGCTCGTGAAAAAAAAGGACCAGAAGGGCCATCTTTTGCTGTGCAAGAGTCCCTGCGTATTGCTTTCATTAAAGAACAATACGAAACCAAGCTTCAAGAGCTAAGGCAGCAGATCTCAATTTCTAAAAAGCATGGGGAGGAGATGCTATGGAAATTACAAGATGTTGTTAATGAACTTGAAGACAGGAAGAAAACTGAAGCCTCTCACTTGAAGAGAAACGAAGAGCTGTCAATTAAGGTCTTGGAGTTGGAGGCCGAATTACAATCAGTATTCTCTGATAAGCGTGAAAAAACTAATGCTTATGATAGAATACAGACTGAATTGGACTGTGCAATATTAAGCCTTGAATGCTGCAAGGAAGAAAAAGAAAAACTTGAAGCATCTTTCCGTAAATGCGAGGAGGAGAAGTCTATAATAACAGCTGAACTTGCATTGAGAAGAGAACAACTGGAGAATTCTGTAAGTTCCATTGATATCCAAGATGAAGTTGCTGTGGACACAATCAAGAGCATATCTAGCAATGTAAGTAACGGCAAGTCAAGCTTTGTATCATCCACTACCGATGTTTCAAATGGAGATTCATCTTCAAACCTTTCTGCCGAGTACTTCGACCGCAATAGCCACATGTATAGTGAACAAATTCTCGATACAAGTCTGGTTCAAGTTGGGAAAGCTAAAAATTCAGTTTCACCTAATAATGGGCAAGCCATCCAGGTAATAATTTTTTTGATTGTCATTTGCTGAATGTTTCAAGTGATATTTGATGATATAATAATTTGGAAATGGTTAATATGTCTAGTTGACAATTTATGCTATGTTTAACACTTATAATTGCTAGGATACCTTAAGCTACATTGCTTAATCAAAATTACTGCAAAATACTGCAGTGTGAAATTTTTATCTTATTTATCCCTGAATTTGGTTCTTCCTTTCTACATGCATTAGAAGTTTTATGTTTATTGAAATTTTTATATATCTCCACTCTGCAGGTTCTAGAACCCAAAGGCATACATAAAATTCCAGAGCATGGTCTTTCAGAAGGAAAGTTGTCACCTAGTATATCTAGGGATATTGCTGTTAATCAGAATTTCCAAGCTGAAACTTTGAAGTCTAGCATAGACCACCTTCACGAAGAGGTACTTATCACTGGATAATTTCCTTTAGGATATATATTTGAATTTTATGCACGTGTAAAAATTAGATACAAGCTGTTGTTGGATACCTTGTGACATTTCAGGAGTGCTCTACATTAATCATTGTTTTCTTGCAGTTAGAGAGGATGAAGAATGAAAACTCCCATATTACACAGGCTAATCATGACCCATATGTTCAAGATTTACAAAGTGAACTCATGCATTTAGACAAGGTATTTTGTGCTAAAACTCTTTCTATAATGTTGCACCACCTACTTTTAGAATCTATACTTGACATTTCTCACAAGTTTTGGTCATAGGCAAATCAAGATCTGGAAAGCATGTTTCCTTGGTTTCATAATTGTTTGGGAAGCGGTAATGCTTTAGAACGGGTACTTGCCTTGGAAATTGAGCTCGCCGAGGCACTAAGGGCAAAGAAAACATCAAGCTTGCATATCCAGAGGTAGGTCGACCACTCGACCCTACAAACTTGATCTTTGTTCTTGCAATATATGCCGTCACATAATCATATGTTTGTTTTTCAGTAACTAATATTATTTTGAATAGAAGCTTAAGAGCAAGGGGGAATGGAATAGTATAAATCACTCCTGTATTTTAATCGATTTGTGTTGGTGTTGTTTAGGCTTCATGCTTTTTGAGCTAGTCATTAGCCTTTCCGAACCTCAGTGGCCTAACTGAATTTGGAGGTTCTTATATTCATCTTTGGAGACGCATCTTTGTCTCATCATTCAACAAACATTAAAAAACATTCATGGAAGAACACTACTGTCATGAAATTTAAATTAGAATATGACCTTCCTCACTATTTAGCAAACTCTGGTAACTTTTGGTCCAAATATATACTATTTGGAGCTCATGTCTGATGTTCTCGCTGTAGTCTATCACCCCAAAAATGAATCAAACTATAGAGTGATAGAGTATTCTACTAAATTGTGCATAGAAATGTTTGTTATCGATTCCAACTGCTTGTAAAATTTAATGTTTTTTTTCCTGCCTGGCTTTAGTTCATTCCTCAAGCAACACAGTGATGAGGAAGCGGTCCTTAAAAGCTTTAAAGACATCAACGAATTGATCAAGGAGATGCTGGAACTCAAGGCCAAGTATGCAAATGTAGAGACGGAACTAAGAGAGATGCATGACCGTTACTCTGACCTAAGCCTTCAATTTGCTGAGGTAGAAGGAGAGAGACAAAAACTCACCATGACACTGAAAAATATTCGCACACCTAAGAAACCTGGTTACTTGAATCGCTCATCCTCCGACACCCTCTGGGACCAATAAGTCCCGCTTTACAGCCTCACCGATCTGTTTTTCCGGTTACATAGTGTTAATGCTCTTCCTCCTAGATGTATATTACCTCTGTAAATCAACATCACTTCATCTGCCGGTAATCTCCTGCAACATAAATCAATCTTGAAGCTCCGACGCGAGACACCATAGAACAGGACAGTTCTCCTATCCGTCTGGCCGGATTGTTCTATCCTTCCGGACATGTACTTTTTGTAGAGTCCATTTTCTTTAATTTATCTTTTTCCATACTCAAAATTCAGATGTATAGATGCTGTTTATTATTACATGTTTATCAGTTGTGGCCTCTTGCTCCTCGATCTCGATCAATTACATTACAAAATAATCAAGGAGTAGGCTTGTTTTTTCCATAAAATATTAAAAAATCCAGAATATCCAATTTATAAATACATACTTTAATCAAAATTCTAAAATAGTAAAACATATTTTTTCTGTTCCAATTTATCTGTCTTGTTTGACTTTTTGGGTCAAATTGACTTAACTTTAACCATAAATTAAATATCAATCTTTCGTTATTTTAAAAAAGTGAAAAATACATATTAAAGTAGATTACATGTACTTTCGAATGATATAATTTTTATAATTATTTTTGATTATATACTATATAAAATTTTCAGTCAAAGTTGGGTTAATTTGACACAAAAAGTCAAACAAGACAGATAAATTGGGAAGTTATTAATTTGATCACAAAAAGTCAAACAAGACTGATAAATTAACAAGACAGATAAATTGGAAAGTTATTAATTTCACCACAAAATTATTAATTTCACCACAAAAAGTCAAATAAGACAGATAAATTGAGACGGAGAGAGTAGTATTTTGCAAATCTAAAAATTGTCATTTAATATTAAGTCCATTTTTAAAAGTTTGTATATGTTTTTGGAAACCAAAACATTTTTTTTAAAAATATTTTTGAGCTTCAATGTTTATTAATTATTCCTAAACCCAGGCGTTGTTATATGATCCGAGAGAAGAAAGAAAGAAACAGTCACAGTTAATCAATGGCTCTTCTTGTTGTTTCTCCAACACTTCGTTCTCTACTATCAAATTTGTACTCCCTTTCTTCAAGAACATCAAGGCCATGTTTATTACACTCAAGAACAACTATCTCTCTCCTCTTCTCTCTCTACTCTAAACCCACCCATTTCTTCCCTCTTCATCTCTCCCCTAAACCCCCCAGACTCTTCTGCTCAAAAGGTCTCTCTCTCTCTCTCT
>PHNY01215332.1:600-15732 GCA_003724115.2 Anethum foeniculum
AGAGTATTGTATTCAACCCCCCTTCTACAATACTTTGGGACCTAACATCCCCTGTTCGATCCAGCGTCAAAGAGCCGTGTTTGTATTAGTTCTCCACGGTCATTATTCACCAAGCTTTGAAAACCTTTTCCTCTGTTCGATCCAGCATCACAATTGAGTCCATTCTCAACGAGAGTCAATTATATCAATTAAGGTCACCAACGTTAAATTCCTGAATTTGCAAGTACATCATATTAATATTAGGTCATTACATAACTTACTAAATCTCTATTTGTTGTATGTGTTTATATCAAACTAATTTAAAAAACTTAAAGAATTTACAAAAATGTATATATACAAATAAAAAATTTAGATGCGCATCGTAGGGTTATAGGCTAGTACTATATTTTAATAACTGAATCATTAAAAGTTTCATAGTTGTTCAGTACGGTGCATATTATTTTTACTTAATTACCATTTTTTAATTATTATTTAACACCTATATGTTTTAACAATACAGGGAAAATTGAATGACAAGACGTGTTTTCTCTGTTGTCTGATACTCTAAATTTCCGTTGTGTATGGTGATGTCGTCTGACACGCACATCAAACAACATTTCGAATCTGTTGTATGGGGATTTGAAGACAATGTAAATTTTAACTAAAATGTTTTAAAACACCCAAAAATAACAACAGTTTATCTGAAAGTTATGTCAAAGGTAGTATAACTCAAGTGTTTCCTGAACAGAGGAAACACGTGTCTTATAATGTCACAATTAAAATGACTTTAGGATGAAACGTACAACATTTTCAAACATATTGTCATTGTTGTATATTATAATAGACAACATTTTTGAATCTAAAAAATTGTTGTGGTAATGCTCTACAGACAACCGTTGAGGATTTCAAAAGAATCATATAAATGGCTACCCAACAATTTTCTTCTTTGAACGTGTGGTCTAAGTATCTTTAATATGATTTTTTAACTTTGTATAGGAAATGGTTTATTTGTTGTTGTATGAGAGCATTGGATTAGTTTTAAAGACATTTTACTTTTTATGTAATTTGGATATTAAAAGTATTGTTTAATACAAAATATAACAAGTATTCCAATAAAAGCCCTTATTGGCTTTGTTTATCCAAACAAAATTTGAAAAGGCAGCCTAGACAATGATTTTGCATATCTAAACAATACTAGGCTACACTATAAAATGAATATGCCACAAAATTAAAAATCAACCCATCATGCCAGTTGTGAAAGCAGCTTCAATGACATCATTGATGTAAATAAAAGTTCTCTGTGATTCTCCACCATCCACAAACTTAAGTGGCTCACAGAAACTTTTACAGCCTACAATTCTACTGGTTTCATCCCATGTGCATGAAGGTAACCATGTCTTTAACTACTGTCCAAGTTCTTGTGAATGGAAACTCATTCAAACTGAAAAAAATTACACTATATAGGTACTAATTAGGGAAATTCAACTTAGTAATATCTACTCTATGTTTATACTAGGAAAAATATTAAGGTACTTCACTTCATGCAATTGATGGCAAAACATAAAGATATTTTGACTGAAATGGCATACAAAGTTTGTACACGTGTTATGAAAAGGAAAGAGATATAACTTTTTGTCTTTATGTGAATGTTAAAATTTTCAAAAACCTATGTGTTATCCTTCATGTCCTTCCAAAGGAGAAACATGTCGAGTCATGAAAAGATAAAGTGGCTAGGTAATTTCCTGCATTGCGGGCAGCTATAAAAATATATTGGCATGTCAAGTATTTACCTTCTGAAGACGCGGAACTATGAATGGCACAAAATTAAGGGAGAAATATAAAGGAAAGGTTTTCCTCCAAGTTGTTGATGGAGCAGAAACATGGAGACACAAAAAGTGAGTAACATTTTTGTGCCATTATTAACTCACTAGTTGATAAACTGAAAATTCAACAAGTAAAGAAAAACTTGTTCGAATTTAATTATAGTCTTGTCATCTGACATGTATGTTTATGTGAAGTGACTGTCACTTCGTCGTCTTTATCAATTTGTCTAGAAATGTCAAAGCTACTTTAGTTTTCATTATCAGTTGTGCACTCTATGGACAAGCAAAAATCATACGTTCAGGAAATGGATGAGGCGTTTGCAGCAATTCATATTGAAGAAAAGGAAATAGGAGGCTAAGCTATGAGCATGAAACAGAGGATCTCAGTGAGATTGACATGAGATGGTGTCTTGTGGGTCATTTTCTCACGGACTCGCACATTGATTTCCAAGCCATGCAGCACAAGATAGCTTCATTATGGAGACCCGGGAGAGGCTTATATGTCAAACAATTGGAGAACAACAGATTTATCTTTCAATTCTATCACGAGATTGATATTAAGAGGGTCATAGAAGGGAGCCCCTGGACCTTTGGAAGGTTTCATCTTGTTCTGGAACGGCTCAGAGATGGGGATAATCCCAGAACAGTTGACATCAACAGGATTGATTTATGGGTGCAGTTACATGGAATGGGGCAGGTTTCATGTCACAGAGAGTTGCTACAGATATAGGAAACTATATCGGGATGTACATCGATGGTGATCCCAACAAGTTTGTAGGCGTCTGGAGAGAGTACTTACGCATTAGAGTGGCTATACCATTGAATGTCCCTATTAAGAGGAGAATGAGACTCAGGAAATCAGATAAGGACTGGTGCTGGGTGAATTTTCAATATGAAGCAATTCCTACTTTTTGTTTCATTTGTGGTTTAATTGGCCATGGTGAACGTTTTTGTGAGAAAATTTTTGAAACCCCAATGGAAAGTATTGAGAAACCTTATGGTGCATGGTTGAGAGCTGAACCTAGAAGAAGATCACACACTATGGGGTCAAAATGGTTGCGTTCTGGTGGTAGTTCTCAGGTGAGGAATTCCGGTGAGGAGATCAGGGGGGACACAGAAAAAGGAAATCCCGGAAATGTTGCACAGGCAAAACAAACTAGCGCTAATTCAGGGGGAAATTTGGTAGTAGTTTCAAATGATGATCCTGCAGTTAAGATTGGCGGAAAATTAGTTAAATCTAATCACAATGGGCCACAGTAGATAACAAACCAAAATTCAAATGTGAGGTTGGAGCCAAATGTTAATGGGCCGGGCTCAAATGAAATAATCATGATGGATCCAAAAAGGAGAAGAATGGAATTGGACAATGGTGATTTTATGGTCACAGGCCAAGACCAAAATCAAAGTACAGAGATGCAGGTTAGTGTACTGGAGTCAAAAAAATGAGCTATGGGCGGGTTCTGCGTTGCAGACCCACCAGTCATTATGAATGCATTGGCCTGGAACTGCCAGGGTATGGGGTCCCCTGGAAAAATTCGGTTCCTTCAAGACATGACCCGTTCTGAGAAACCTGCGTTTATTTTTTTGAGTGAAACTATAAGCAGCTACTTGAAGATGGAGTGTTTATGTACTAGATTAGGTTTTGAAGCCTTCATTGCAATAGAACCTCAAGGTAAGAGTGGTGGAGTAGCCCTATTTTGGAAGAATGCTGGAGAGGTCAGACTTATGAGCATGTCTCGCTCCCACATAGATGTAGTCGTAACAAACGTTAATGACAGAAGCTGGAGGTTGATGGGAGTGTATGGTGAGCCTGCTTGTTCAGAAAGACACAAGACTTGGGATCTGTTACGTAATTTATCTCGTGATGCAAACTTACCATGGTGTGTGGTGGGTGATTTAAATAATATTACCTAGCAGGTGGATAAGAAAGGAGGTCCCCAGTATCCTTGTAATCTTATCACTGGTTTTAACGATTGCTTACAACACTCGGGTTTCATTGATATGGACATTATAGGTCACCAATACACTTGGGAAAGGGGAAGAAGCACAGAGCACTGGGTCGAGATCAGGTTGGAATGAGTGCTAAATAATGCTCAATGGTTCGATTTATTTCCAACGACAAAAGTTTATAACCTTGAAGGTTCACCTTCAGATCATAGCCCACTGTTTGTTATCCCGGAATGGCAGAGCAAAGTAAGTAAAAAGTTTAAATTCTATTTTGAAAATGCTTGGTTACTAGATCCGATGTGTTTTCATATTGTCAAAGATAGTTGGTTGGGACAAGAAGAGGAATCTATAGTTCATAAGATCAAATATTGTGCTCAGAGTTTGGGGACCTGGGGTCGAGAGATTACAGGATGTTTCCAAAAACGGATCAAAGACTCTAAGCATAGGCTCAAGCTGCTGAGGAACAGAAGTGACAATCAGTCGATGCAGGAGTACGAATTGACAAAGAAGCAACTTTTTTTTGATTTTATATCAAAAGGAGATATTTTGGAGGCAACGGTCAAAGCAGCTTTGGTTGCATGCTGGGGAAAAGAATACAAAGTACTTTCATGCCTCTTGTAGCAGGAGAAAATGTATAAATCACATACGGAGACTAAAGATTGAGGCTGGTGTATGGGTTGATTGGAATGGAGGTTTGCAAGACTTAATCAAAAAATATTATCAGCAGTTGTTTGAAGCAGGGCCAAGTCAGTGGGAGTATGTTATTGATTGTGTTTCGACATCCATCAGATTAAACCAGTGACTAAGATCGAAGTAAGACTGGCTGTGTTTAATATACATCCGAACAAAGCGCCAGGGTCCGATGGAATGACCCCACCATTTTTTCAAAAAAACTGGCCAGTTCGTGATTTTTTTGACAATGGTTCTTTGTTGGAGAGTTTGAATACTACAAATATTATTTTGATTCCTAAGAAGAAGAACCCCACGACTCTATCAGAGCTAAGACCTATAGCTTTGTGTAATGTCATAATGAAAATCATTACGAAGGTGGTGGCTAATCGCTTAAAGAAGGTGCTGGAGTTTGTCATTTCAGAATCACAAAGTGCATTTTTACTAGGTAGACAAATCTCTGATAATATTATGGTTGCTATTGAGATAATGCACTATTTGAAAAGGAAGAAATTTGGTAAAGAAGGTTTTATGGTGTTGAAGCTCGATATGTCTAAAACGTATGACCGATTGAATGGCCGTTCTTGAGGGCTATCATGCTAAAAATGGGCTTTTGCAGTTGGTGGACTCATTTAATTATGCAATGTGTATCTTCGGTAGAGTACACTATCACTCATGAGGATATTGAAATTGGTCCTATTAAACCCACTCGAGGGCTGAGACAGGGAGACCCATTGTCTCCTTATTTATTTATCATTTGTGCGGAAGGACTGTCTTCTCTTATCAGAAATTATGAGGTTAGGAAGCGGATTCAAGGTATAAAGATTTGTCGGAATGCTCCAGTGATTTCCCACATGTTATTCGCAGATGACAGTTATTTGTTTTGTAAAGCGGAGGTGACTCAAGCTGCCCAGATTCGAGATTTGTTAGCTGTGTATGAACAAGCCTCGGGCCAACGGATCAATAAAAACAAATCTTCAATTTTTTACAGCGCCAATGTGATTGATTATAACAGAGACTTGGTATGTCATGAACTGCAGATTCAGCAAGCAGATGATTCCATGAAGTATTTAGGGCTTCCTAATACTATAGGGAGGAACAAATCAGTTGTGCTGGGTTATCTCAAGGAGAAGGTGAAAGCTAGTGTTCGAAGCTGGAATGAAAAGATTATTTCCAGACCCTCTAAGGAAATTCTTCTCAAAACGGTTGCATAAGCATTGCCAACCTTTGCAATGAACGTTTTCCTACTACCAGCTACTCTAATCAACGAGGTCGAGAAGGAGATGTCAAAATTTTACTGGAGTTCTAGTGGTAAGTCGAATTCTCGAATTAGCTGGATGTCCTGGGAACGACTGTCGAGACATAAACATGCTGGAGGCCTTGGTTTTAAGTACTTGAGAGATTTTAATATGGCTATGCTGGGTAAGCAGTGTTGGCGCTTGATTACATACCTAGATAGTTTAGTTGCCCGAGTTTATAAATCCAAGTATTATGCTAAAAATGAGTTCATGGATGCTAAACTAGGTGGCAGTCCAAGCTTTATTTGGAGAAGTATTTTCGAAGCAAAACAAGTCATCTCCTTAGGTTCTTGTTGGCGTATTGGCACGGGGAAGAAAATTAGCATTGTTGCTCAACCTTGGCTTAATGACAAAGTCCATCCTTTTGTTACCACTGAATCTCTCTTTATAGTTGACAAATATGTGGATTCATTACTTCACACAGGTACGAAAATCTGGGATAGAGAGGTTATTGCAGATATCTTTAATGACAGGGACCAACAGCTTATCTATAATACTACGATTGAACCAGATCTGGAGGATGATGTTCTATATTGGAAATTTGAAGACTCTGGCCAGTACTCAGTCAAAACGGCGTATAAACTACTACAACGTCAAAAAGGGTTGTGGGTTGATAACGCTAATAATAAGTTTTGGAGATTAGTATGGAAAGTTAAGGCACCCCCTAAAGCTCTCAATCTTGTTTGGAGAGCTGTCACCCCGTGCCTTCCAACTAAAACTCAGCTCCAGATGAAGCGTGTTCAAGTTGACAGTACTTGCCCTGTTTGTGGTCGTGACATTGAGTCTATTATGCATATTCTGGTTCAGTGTGAAGTAGCAACCAGGTGTTGGAAAATTTTTAACATAAACATTGTCACACAGGTAAACATGGATTTCTTGACTTGGTTGAAAGAAATGATGGCAGACAGGTCGAACAATGATAAAGCTAAGATCATGGCTTTATGCTGGTCGATATAGAGAGCAAGGAATGATCTGTTGTGGAATGGGAAGAGGTGGACAGCTATGAGAATTGTTGCTAAAGCATGGGAGTATCTCTCACAGTGGACTGATGCTTAGGACCGTAACTTCAGGGTGCCAATCCAACCATTATTGAAAGGGGATGGTCCTTTATACTGGGCAAAACCTATACAGAATGTAGGGAAGATAACCGTGGATGCAGCGATATTTTCTGAGCTGGGAGTCTCTGGCATTGGTATTATAGCCCGAGATCATGATGGTAGGGAAGATTCAATGAAGTCATGAACCCCTCGATGATGGGAGCAATTGCCATCAAAGAAGCACTGAGTTTGGAAAAAGATAAACAATGGAGCCATGTTATTATCGAATTAGATTGTCTGGTGGTGATACAACTGATCCGCAGCTCCACTCCCATACGGTCAGTGCTTGGTAAGGTGATCAACGAATGTAGGAGGTTAATTGGAGAATCGAACAACGTTGAGTTGTATTTTATTAAATGGTCTGCGAATATGTCGGCACATGAGTTAGCACAAGTGTCTCATATGTACCCTGATCGTATCTTTGACTGGAGTTCTGTTCCGGTTAAAGTTAAGACATGTATTTTGGATGTTGAGTAATGATATTGCTTTCGGTTAAAAAAAAAACTCACTAGTTGATAATGCAGAAAGGAGCATGAAAAATTGTAACAAAACACAAAATAATGCTTTAAGTAATATGGAAAAAACATTTACACTAACCCATAAAATAATGCTGATACAATGAGATGCATACTTTTTGCAGAATAGACAAACAATTAAAAAATTAATCATTTACTCCTAATGTATTTTTATAAATTAAATAACAAATGAAACATAAAAATTAATGTCCAATTGACATCGCAAACAGTTTAAAAATGAAACTTGTAACAGTCCCGCAAAAACGATTCCTTTAAACTACCACTCCACAGAGAAAAAATATGCACAAGGAAGTCCAGAGTAGGAACAAAATGTTTACATTTTCATATCACAGTAAATCATAGATACTGGAATCAACAGTTCAAAGTTCTCTTGGTTTCAATATTCTACATCCATAACAATCCTATAGATGATCCCCTGCGATTTATACACAACAGCCTAAGAGCACCTTCGTCAAATTTAAAGATGGATGCAGAATAAATGCAAAAAATGCTATAAAATTTGCAAAATGAATCAGTGATTCATGAAATGACAAGGATGACAACCATGATTCTTAAAAAAAAAACCTGTAGAAAAGTCTAGATGTCATTGTTACTTCCCATTTGTACAAGTTTGTTTGATATGCGAATAACATATCCAATATTTTCTACCCTGGGTGGAGATCTCCCTTAAGGAGGAACAGTTAGCTACAAAACCCGTTCAATCTTAAAATTTCCATATAGAATAAAGATACACACTCTGTGGTATGCATCACAACAAATATGTAAATAAGGTTCATAAAAATTAATACAAAATAAGTGAATTACAATTTATTCATATAGATATATAGAGTCTTTACGCTTTTAATCATTAAAGTTGCGGACGAGATGCTTAATAAGTGGAGTGTTTTTGCTTTCTAACCAACACAAAGTTATCTGTTCTACATGGTGATGCAGGAAGTTATTGTATGGATACCTACATAATGATTGTAATTAGGCTTTTAGCCATTTCCCACTAAACACAATCAGGTTAATAGATGATGTTCATGCCCTTACTAAAAAATAGTTTTAAAATACGTTTAATCGCATTAAGACGCATCGGTTCCTTCTCTGCAGCTTCACTAATGTAGCTTAAAGCAGAAATATTACTTTAAGCATTATTTTAATAGCACAAGAATTGAATTGATACAATTTCTCATGCTCCTCCATCATAATGTGCGTGTGTGTAAAAAGAGACATAATAAAGAGGAAGAACGGTACTAGTGGAACCTCTTTTTTTTGTTGGAGATGCCACCCTTCTATTTTAGAGAGCATCCTGTTCTTCTTTACCAAAACTACAAAGCATGGAGCTTTATCTTTACCAAAGGATCTTCGAATCCTCTTGACTCGCCGAGAAGTGATGTTGGAGATACGAAATTGTCGTGAGCAGGTTGAGAATCACAAGTTGATCATCGAACAGTTGAAATCAATAGAGATACATTGTTTCATCATCATAAAAATGGACTGAAATTAGAGAATTGAGTGACGGAGTGTGTATCAGTTGAGTGTAAATAAGGATTATTTGGCAATGAAAATGGATGAATTTTTATATGAAACAAAAGGTTGAACAGATTGGAACAAAGATTCATGATCGATTTTAGTAAACAAGAATCTGTTTGGCCGAAATTCGGATTTCGTGAATTAGGGTTTTAACTGGGTAAGAATTAGAGAGAAATTTATGTTTTGGGACTAATGGATGAGATTTAGATTTGTTTTCAATATATACCTTCAGATTGAGAAGTAAAGGGGGGGAACCGAATTTTGACAAGAGGGAAAATTGAATTATTGGGCGAGGGAAGTGAAAGCCTAAGAGGGAACGAAAATATTGGTCCTGAAATTTTATAAATAATATGAAATTTAAAAAAAATATTCATTTTTTAAATGATTACGAAAATTATTTTTGTAAAATCTATATGGTTGGATCATTGAAAAAGTTATTAAAAAATTTATCTTGTTAGTCGAGAACGAATCTCGTATTAGGGAGTATTTATTTTACCAGATTTTTCAATTCTTGTCATGCAATTCTAATTTGAAAAATTTTGATAATTTTAATCTAACAGCTCATATTAAATCTCTTTTCAATCAACGGCTCTCATTACACCAGCTCAGCAATTCAAGTGAAAACTTTTTCACTAATCACGTGGTGCCACCTCAACTGTGGTGCCTATTGAAATTCTAAAAGACTTGTTTATGACAATTGTTTTCATCTCGTTGTTCAATAGTTTATAAGACAATACCTTCAAAAAATCGTTGTACAAACCTTCTAGTTTGCACAACACTACTTTTAAAAACACTTGTCTAATTCGATCAACTAGACATTGGTTTTAGCCATTGTTGTAAAGTTTAAATCTTCTAATCTACAGAACACCGCTTTCAAAAAACGTTGTTTGATGCGATTTACTAGACAACAGTTTAAAACTATTATAGTAATGTTGATCACATAATATAAATTTTTTGGGTGATCTGAACCCGTTGCATGAAAATCTTATGAAAATCTTAGACAATGCTTTTATCGTCAAGCATTGTCTTATCGATGTTGTTTGATTCAGTCTTTCTTGAATTGTAACCTATTATAATTGAAGAATTGAAAATTTTCTATTAATTTAATAATATTATAATTACTAATAAGTAACTTATTGTCTTTTTCAACTAAAACACGTTACCTTTTCTATTTTTCCCAACTAAAACACTTTACTTTCAAAAAATATCACAGGTAGCTTTGTTTAATAAATTAAAATTATTATATTAAAATTATTTGTAACTAATCAATTATCGTTTTCAGTTAAACACATTAGTTATTTATATTTTTTATAATTAAACACCCTCATTTCCTATAAATGACAAGACAAATTCTATTCAATAAAATAAAATAATAATATTATAATTACTAATAATTAACCAATAATCTATTTCAACTAAAACAAAATTTCATTTTTATATTTTATAACATAACTAACCACTTATTTTTTAATATTTTCAATTCAAAATAAATTAGAAAATCACATAGTAATAAAGAAAAATGCATGTATCGTACTGTTTAGGAGTGTACAAACCAACTTCTCAACCTCAATAACCGCTAACACTGCTCGTAACTGTAACGCATTTTGCGGATACTCGCGAAATGCGGGTTGGTTACGGATGAAATTTTAATAACCGCTCATTTACGGTTTGGATACGATTTTAAATTTTTGAAAATCACAAAATTGCAACCGCAAATCGCAAAATATATTTATAACAAAATATATTTTATAGTATATAAACTAACAAGTAAATACACTTGTTTTGTTAAAATTTTTATTATTTAATATTATAAAATTAATATATTAACATTACTTTTGTTATGAATTCAAGCCTAGTCCATTACTTCAAGCCTCAAGATGCCAAGTAGTTAATTACTAACCCGCCCATTACACACTTCACTTTATTAGCCGCACATCTGTCTCTCAAGTCTCAGACCCCGTCTTGGACTTTCAATGCGCTTCGTTATATTACATTTTTTATTAGCAGTATTAGGAAGAGTAGGGTAATCGAGCACCGGAATTTGTAGAAGTCTTACAATTTATGTTAAGTTATTATTTATTAGCCGGATACTTTGTATATTTTATTTCTAAATATTAACTTATCAAGCAACTCGAACGTAAACTTATCAATATTTTTATTTATTTTTTTGTGATTCTTATTGTTTTATATTAAGTGGTTGAACCGTAAACTGAATCACAATAACTGCAAATTCGTAATGCGGCTAACCGCAACTCCAAATATATTAAAAAATTTAAAATTTTTTTTCGCGGTTTGGTTTTACTTTTATCCCAAAATCGATTTGATCCGCGTACGACCCTAATACTGATAATAATTAAAATAAAAAATTATCAAATTTTATAGTATCGCAGTGGCAAGTTAGACCCGGGGTGGAAGCTAGGAGCAAACTTGTAAAAACATTAACAGTTATTTAAAAAACAAGCATTTCTAAGAAACAGTACGTCTACTTTTGTTTTTTTTTTCTTTGAAATTTCTACTTTTGTTTTTGAAATTTCCACATATGAAAGCTCTACTTATCTCTCACTAGGTCTCTTGAATTTTGAATTCTCTTACTATACATAGAAATTTCAACACATACAAACACATATATGCCTATATATATAAAACCAAAGATTGCAGTGCTACATGCAAGATCTATAACAGAAAAGCTAAAATGGCTATGGAGCTGATGGTACAGATAATACTTGTAGTAGGTTTTATACAAGGGGCTTCTGCACGGAAAACTTCTGTTGCAAAGCCTGGATGTCAAGAAATATGTGGCACCGTTACTTTTCCTTATCCGTTTGGAATTGGAACCCATTGTTCAGCTGATAAGATGTTCGAAATATATTGCAACACCACTTTCAATCCACCAAAACCTTTTCTCATTTATAGAAATCTGGAGGTGCTGAGTATCTCATTGCTGGGAAGATCGATTCAGGTCAATAATCCAATATTGAAAGATTGCATGAATGGAAGCAAAATTGAACAAGTAATGTCTTTATCATACCCATTTAGATACTCAGTAACCGAAAATCTATTTACTGCACTGGGATGCGACAGTCTTGCTATAATGACTCAAAATGGTTCGAATATCGGAGGATGCATGCCATTTTGCAGCAATACTGCAGGGAACCAAACCAGTTGTCCTTTTGGGATANCAATCGTTTCAATACATCTTTAAGGAGCACTAAATCTGGAGATAGTGGACCACAATGCAGGTATGTATTTATTGCAGATCAGGAATGGTTGGAGATCTTGGCAGATGTAAACAGTGTCCAACAGATGAAACATGTTCCTGCCGTGCTGCATTGGACTCTAAACGGGTCCTCTTTTGTGGATAATGGATTGTGCGGACAGTATGCTTCTGGTTATAACTCTGATGGAACCGGAACCTCGTGTTATTGTGATGAAGGCTATGAAGGAAATGCTTATCTGTCGGATGGGTGTCAAGGTACGATTTTGAAATAAATTTATTTTATTTTTTCTTCTAAAAGTGGCTATAAATTTGGTAATTCGATGATTGTGACCAATTGTTTGTGTTAATTGTTTGTGCTAATTCTGTAGCATTTGGCCATGTCATGTTGTTATGGGTTATGATAATTAATTAAATACTATTTATTTAATTCCTCAAAAGGAAATTTAACTTACTTGTGTAATCTGATTTTATTATTTAATGACAGAGATAGATTTCTGTGCACCTCCATACAGTAATAAGTGTCAGCAGATCTGTAATAATGCACCATCTCATCAACTAGCCAACCGTTGCTCATGCAAGGACGGGTGGGCACTTAGTGGACCATATAACTGTATCGTTGTCAATAAGTCCGAGCCCAAGAAAGCTGTGACAGTCTTAGCAACAGGTACGTTATCTCCCTTATATTAAAATTATATTTTAAGAAATGCTACTATCTTGGTAATGGTTTGCAAATGCTGATGTGTAAGTTACATAATTGTAACTAGGATAGTAAGCCGCGTTTCGCAGCGGTAATATTGTAATATTTTAAAATTTTATTAAATATAATGATATAACAGTTTTTTAATATATTTTGACTATATTTAATATAAAATAACAAACAAAAATTACTTAAATTTAAATATCAAATAATATGTTTTATAATTAAATAGCCTCAATATTGAAGCGAACCTCTAAAACTAACTGATACATAGCATCCTCCATTCTTCCCGGACAAAAAGCTGCGTTCTAAAATCATAAAATCAATCAATTCTAAAACTAACTGATCAATAGTATCCTCCATCCTTCCTGGACAAAAGGTTGCGTTTTAAAATCATAAAATCAATCAAGCATTCTAAAATCATAAAATCAATCGAACAATAACATACATTTAAAGACTTAACAAACAAACAGTAATCTTAATATGCAAAATAAAATTTGAAACACAAGTGCTAATGAAAGTAACAAATATAAATTACTTAAATTTAAATATCAAATAATACATTTATAATTAAATAGTTTTATTAATAAAACAAACATCTAAAACTAACCGATCCACAACATCCTCCGTTCTTCCTGGCAAAAGGCTGCATTCGAAAACCATAAAATCAATTAAGCATTCTAAAATCATAAAATCAATCAAATAATAACATAAACTTAAAGTTTAACAAAACAAATAGTGACAAAACTATCATAACATGCAAAATAAAGTTTGAAATACAAGTTCTAATGAAAAATCTAGCTAACAATTTGCTCTCATTTTTTCAAGCCAAACGATTTACACTTATGTATATATAAGATTAATTACTTCCTTTTTAATTTATATTTTAGGACTTGAAATTTAGGAAAGTATTAATATAAGAAATTTGACTTGAAATGAATGTTTTAGCTAATAATAATCTGATAAAGGAAATTTTAAGAAAATTATAATATGGTAATCTGAGTTATGTAAAAGTTTAATAAAAAAAATGAGGTAATTAACTTTTGATTTGAAAATAAAGTTTAAAAAATAATAATAATATGGTAGAAAAAATTTAGAAGAATAATAAGATATAATTTTAGTTAAGTGGAAAGTTTATTGATAAAGTATAGAAATTTAGGAGAATAATAAGATGGTAATTTGATACTTAAGAGGAAAGTTTAATAGAATATAAGGTAATTAAAATTTTCTCTATTTATTAATTTAAAAAATTGAGAAATTTAGAAAAATAGAATAAAACGATCTGAAAGGTGTCACGTAAACGCCCCCGTCTTCTCCTTTATATAAGTATATTGATTTATATGCGCTCAGAAATTAAAAGTTGACAAATGTCACACCATGTTATTAGGGAAAGATTTTGAGAACTGATTTGGGGTACTAGCATTACTCATGTTATTGTTATATATACTCTTTGTAAATTAGAAAAATAAAATTTATATGGAATATAATAGTACTACGGGTTTGATTTTCCAGAACTACGTAAATATAAAAAATATTTATAGAATTAACGTTCAATTTCCTACAACTACGTAATTATACATGATTTATTTATAATGTAACTACTATGATTTTAACTAGGGTTCAATTTATTATTGACTATTTGATACTAGTCTATAACCCGTGTGATGAATGGGCTGTTTTTAATATATTATAATTTTTTTACAGTATAATATTATTAGTATGAGGGTTATTTATTAATGTTAATTCAGTTTAGTTTCAAAAAAGTTATTGTTATTTTAATTTTGAGAATGCAACAATTTAGAAGTTTAAAAAAGATTAACTTGTGACCCCACTCAATATATTCTATTAATTGAATTTGTTAAATAAAATAAGAAAACTTTAAAATATGTTTTCGTAACAAAAAGTACTTTTAATAATTTGGTATATTGAGAAGGTAAAAAAATATTATCAAATTTATTTCAACTAAATAGAGTTTTAATTTAAAATAAATAATATGAATATTTTAAGTCATTCAAATTATACAATGTTAGAAATATATATCTTATGTGTGTTTTATTTATAATCTTATTAAAATAATTAATTTTTAAATAACCCAACCAGTAGCGATCAGTGTTCTAAAAATCGGTCTAGGAAGCCGCCTATGCGGTGCCTAGGCACTAGGCGGTGCTTAAACGCCCCGACTCGGACCTAGGCGGTGATTTAGGCATTTTTTTAAAAAAATCGGTCAAAATCAGAATTAGGCGGTCTAGGCGGTCAAAAGTCGGGCCTAGGCGGCCAAAAGTCGGGTCTAGGCGGTCAAAAATCGGACCTAGGCGGTCAAAAATCGGACCTAGGCGGAACATGATTAAAAAAAT
>PHNY01215370.1:418-11047 GCA_003724115.2 Anethum foeniculum
ACATGACATCAAACACTCTCGAGTGTATGGTGTCCATTTGCCACGAACATGGGGTAATTTACTCACAAAATAGCGGTTTGTTCTACTCATTATTATTATTATCATAACTCTCAATCTTTGTAAATATGTATGTTATTTGAATCACACTCTTTCATAACTATTAAAAGCGCAAAGGAGCTCACACAGATTAAGCTCAAAGAGCAAAGTACACACTTGATCAAAAAGAAGTACACTTGACAAACAAGATTAACATTGTATGATAGTGATTATCTTATAATAAATGTAGTTCTTTACGTAATTAATAATTTTCTTACCTTTACATAAAATAGTTAATACTATTATTTACACTTTTTTAGAACATCCGGTAACGCGTAAATTGAGAAGTAAAAAGATAAAAAGGAAAACTGATCAAATGACTTGCAATATATAATAGATCAATATAGAGATAATAAAATGAAACTTTACATAAATATCGCAGGGAGCCAATGAGCGGTGGGCAGCACCATATCGCGACATCATCCTGGAAGTCCAGTCGCACCGCAACTCGTCGCACCTTCATAATAGTTCTGGTTTCTGAAAGTAATAATTTAGATTCCAGTCTTGTTAAAATACACAATTAATCACAAAAGCATTCATTAGGAATCTAACTTTAACACGCAACACTCTTTGTAAGAGAGGAACCAGAAATTTCAGGAGGGAATTCTCCAATAAACTAACATTAATAGATTAAAATTTACTCCCTCCATCCCGTTCTTTAAGCAGGAGGACGGAGGGCTTGACACGTATTTTTTTTTTTTGCCAGAGCTTGACACGCATTTTAAGACTTATAAAAAGTATAATTCTATAAAAAATTTTGAAATTTTTTTTCTTCTGTTTAAAAATATAATAGATTAACTTTTATTCAGAAAAAGGAAATTTTAATAATAAATTATGAACTATATTTTATAAAAGCCTTAAAATACGTGTCGAGTGCACGGTTTCCAACATAAAGTCTCAACTTAAGTATACAATTACCATCACTCATAATTAACCCTACCGACACTATGTCAGTATCTCAGGCCTGGTTTGTTAGGGAAAAGAAGCAGAAAGAAAATAAAGAAATATGACCAAATTGCTTGCCTATGGATTAAGCAAGAAATTACTTACTAATATGAAACTTGTTAATTAATTATAATTAACACACAATACAACAAGGATCAAGTTAGAGATGAAGTGAGAGGAACATACTCATAAACATTGAGAGCCTTGCTTCTCAATTGATCAGAGCGCTGTCTACAAAACCCTCGAAATATTTATATTTATACTCTAGCTTTATTATCAGGTTCTTTTTTATTATATCGTGTCACTCGGCGAATTTGGTCTTCTTCCTATCCAAAAATTGCAAAAATATCACTTTTTTAATTAAACATCAGGGGATCAAGCTTCATTTATTTATATTAAAAGAACTTCTAAATTTCTTCCACTAATTATGACAAAACTTGATTAACATGTGTTTGTATATAGATGTTCCCCATATATTCAAGATCTAATGTAATACGAAAATGTGTAATGAAATAATGTCATTATAGAAGTTAAAGTAGTTTGACAGATGTATGTTTTACAAACAAACTATTTAAGTTGCTCTATATAGACAAATAATTCGAATTATAATTCTTTATTGAGCTCATAATTTGTTTCTGGCTGTTTCATACCTTTCGAGAGCTTAAAGAAAAAATGAGAAAGTGGGAAACATTTGTAATAATCAAAACTCAAATTTTAAATGAGAAAATGGAAAATATTTGTAATAATCAAAGCTCAAATTTTAGCAAGTTCGATAAAATAGTATAACTGTTGTAATGTGGATGTCCCTGGAGTTTTCTAGAATATGTTGTAATGTGGATGTTCCTAGAGCTTTCTAGAACAAATCTCTTGACTTTCTAGTTCATCTAACTTATGTGCTTTGGCCTTTCAAGTTCTTATAACCTACTTTTAGAAAGCCTATATAAAGGTCTCATGTTCCAACTTGTAAGAACACACTTGAATGAAATAGAAGCTTATACTTTACTCTCTATCAACTATATTCTACATATAATATATATTCATATATTTCTAATACGTTATCAGCACGAGGCCGCTCATCACTACAAAGTTAAAAGTCACACAAGGTTTCGTTTAAGTTTAAGAATTTGATTCCATATTGGGTTGCTAGCTCTTCGATTTAAACTTAAAAGAACATCTTTATATTGAGGTATGTATTGATTACTAGTAAACTAAAATATTCATAATAGTCTGTTTATTCTGTAGTATAGTACATAATTCCTATAGCTTTGAAATTTTCATTAAAAATGTGTAGAAGGCTATTGCTAGTTCTTTATCTATTGTTAGTGTTAATGTCTTTTTATTTATCTTATATTCCTGGCCATCAATACTACCGCACGTTCATTTTTCATGTTCACGAATTAGCAATATGTACTTGTGCTATAAGGTAGTAAAATAGAATAGGTATGTGTTTATTAGCAAACTCTAAAATTATTTGTCACGTAAGGAGGTTAAAAGGTTTCAATACTGCTAGAGTTTTTATAATTTAAAAAATATTTGGTTTTAAATCTAACAAGTAGGTGAAAATAAAATGTCCCCCGCCGCAGTGTTTTGTTTAAGAATTTATTCATATTTTGTTTAACATAATAAAATACAATTTCTTTGTTTTTGATAGTCTCATTTTCTTTGTATTACCGTGTAACAATTTTATATATCAATTAGATTTGTTTAATGAATTAATTTGTACATGCATGCATATTATGTGCTCTCATAAGAGACTTGCGTTATTTTTATTTTTAATCTTTGCCACATGCTAGTATAAAAAAAGACATGTAAACAAAAGACAAGAGAAACAAATAATTCTTACCGGCAACAAAGCGAAATGTATTGTTGGAGAATATTGAGGTCCTATAAATATCATCAGAAGTTACAAAATATTAACAATTAGAAATTTTAGAAGGGATAAATAAATTAAAATCGTAGCAAGCTGCATCTCCGGAGTATTGATTAGCAGATTTGAGATTGATTTTACGAGTTCCCAGTTCATAGATACCATAAGTTGTAAGCTGACCTGCGCGGTCCTCATCATAGAAATATATGCAGTTGGACTGGTAACCATTGTGATCATCAACTGATATACTCATACCTTCATTCCATAGCAAAATTATGGATTCTTTTTCAGGGAGGTTGCTTATTTCTTTCCAGTAGTAGGGGTAGTAGTTGCTGCTTCTTCTGATGTTAAAATTATTGTCACTACAATTCAGCTTGAAAATACGAAAAGATGTGCTGACATCATTTCTTTCAACTACCCTCATGACCATCAAGAATTCTTTATGTTTTGATTCCAAGAGATAAAAGAAGTAGCGGTCATTAGACCGCAAAAGCAAATTACCATTAAACACTGGGCCTGCTATCTTCATCTTCTTCCATGGATGACCTATCCCGACACTGATGTTGCCATTAAGGACTTCACTGTTGTAAAGAAAGAGCTCCCCACTGTTACTAATGGTGTAAAACTTTCCACCACTAAACATATAGTCTTCTGACTTTTCATGCAAGATGACCCATGATGTTGATGAGGCTGGTCGACAAAAAGCAAGGTAATTATTGTAATCATCGTAGCAGCGGAATTCTCCTCGTTTATTTGAAAACTTGATACAAATCATGCATTCATGATCAGTCGGTGAAGCTCCAGATGACACGAATTTCATATGGTGAAGCATATGAATTGGTGGTAGAAGTGGAAGTTGGAGAAGAACTAATGTGATAGGATTATAAAGAAACGGTAGGTTATCATCATTGCCTAGAAGTAACCACCCATCATACGAAGCATGAGTTCTCAAATGAAGAAGATCAAGGGTAGAGGAAAAGCTAGTATCACTTCTATTAATATCAAGGGTAGGAGGGTGTTTATGAAAATTGTATAGATTTGTTTTAAGAATTATCTTATTGGATGAACCTATAGTAGACACTAACCACGGAGTTGTAGGCAAAATGTGATTCTGCCATATTTGTTTAGCAAAATATCGCCATGAACGGCAAACAGCAAG
This sequence comes from Anethum foeniculum, assembly GCA_003724115.2. Classification (NCBI taxonomy): domain Eukaryota; kingdom Viridiplantae; phylum Streptophyta; class Magnoliopsida; order Apiales; family Apiaceae; genus Anethum; species Anethum foeniculum. The sequence continues at coordinate 4,486 of PHNY01215370.1, forward strand.
ACACTGATAAAGATCAATCATGTTAAAGTTTTTTATATTATGGAGGAATCCAAAGATGATGAAGAGTATATCGACAGGCAGGTCAGCCCAAGACATTCTGCTGGTGTGATTAATGATGTGAGAGATGTTCCTGTGAAAAAAAGTAGGTGAGAAAGAGGAAGAAATGTATGGGGCAATATAAACAAAATAAAATGTAAACATTTAGGTCACCATTTGATGTCACGAGGATTGTTAGAAGTTGACAAGCTTCTGAACTTTACCTTCCAATAATGAAGTCAGTTTAAAACTTATTTTTCCTGTACATAAAGTTAGAAGTACGTACCTACCGTAACCGTGTTCATACGCTTATCATTATATTTAATTTGATTCAACCGCAATGGACTATATAATTAATTAGCTTTTAAGTATTTAAGTTGTACGTTTATTGAAGAGAATCTTTACTTCCTAATCAGTAGGGAATAAGAATATGTTATTTAATAGTCACGAAATAGATAATATTGAAGTGCCGATATATAATGAAGCAAGATTGATCTGGAATTTATATAAATTTATTTTATCCCTAAGACCTTATTCCACTAATGATCAGCCCGGCAGTTAGGAATCCTTAGACAAAAGACTTTGGATATTTTAATTGATCTTTTTTTGCCTATATTATCAACAAGATAAGAGTAGGTTTTTAATTGAAGTTCTAAAGTTGAGGCAGGTGCAGAGATTACTATTAAGTCACTAAAAATTTGTTGTTAAATACAACTTGGAAATGTTGCTGCAAACACCATAATGGATATCTTTCACTGCCAAAAACATGTCCCTAGTGTTAAGGCAGTTACACCAGGCACATATAGAACAAAGAACTCCGGGGCTGTCCAGGCATAACACAACCATTATATTTCACTACAACTGAAAGGCTTCTGGGTTAGTGGAAGACTAATATATTCACTAATAATGTATTAGATATCATTGTTGCAGATCACCAATGGGGATTTAGTAGTAAACAAACAAGTATCACTTCATTTAACTGACTGAAGGGTGCCTTGCAACAGAGTGGTGTAATACAGTAGAAGACCTATAATGTACACATATCTTGATTCCATCATATTTGTTTAGCAACAGAGATATGTGATGAGAAACATGGTACACATAAATTTTTATATTGAAACTAAAAAGATAGTATTTTCAAAAATATTCTTAAAGTGCTCTAATGGTAATTGCAGATTTAATTAGAAGCACTATTTTGTATGATACTATAAGTCGTTCATGTAGGCAGTATAAGAAAGATTAAATCTATCATAATTAAATGGAGTTAAGTGTCAATGGACCAAAGGGATTAAATTTTAGAATACATAGTGACATATAATGATTATAAAGGCAGACTGAAACAGGACATTTAGAATAATAAAGGAGAAAGGTGCATTTTATTAAGGACAGGATTTTGATGGCGGAGGAAGGTAGATTTCCACAATTGCATGATGATGTTAAGCAGATTGAGAATAGGGGGGCTATTACTTTTAGTCACGGAGTTTACTGAATTGTACGGTTGTGATGTTTTAGATTTCAAATGCCATTATGAGATCAGCCTGAAGCAATGAGCAAAACTAGAATCAGGTTAAACGCCCCTTATTCTAAGGAATCCACCCTAGAGCTAAGAATAATCTGACCACCCAAAGGAACACAACTAAGGGATAGGAGTAAGCGGCTCGATATTCTTTTAACACACAAAGAAATGTTTTATTCTGTATTCAGCTCCAGATTATTGAGAAAGTCTATAAATAGATTTGGCTAGAAACATCTCCTTTGCCATACGTAGATACTTGAAATGAATGATATCATCTTGTGCTTCTACACTTGGGGAACTGATAAATATACTTAATTCTATTCTCAGGAACTTGCTATTACATTGAACAAGTCTAGGAAATGATAAGAGCAAAAGAAGATAATTCTTTCAGGAATGTAACCATTCTGGACATATTGACCTCCTCTCACTTAAACTCTGATAATTTCTTGTAGGAAAGGTGTTTTCAAGAGCCGTAAATTTTGTTAGAAACTAGACTTCGATATGTTTCCAATGGTATATCACACTTCACCAAGAACCTTCTAGATCAAAGCAGTTAATTCTGCCAAGTCCGCTCATTAAAAGCTTTAGAATTCTTAATTTCTGCGTCACAATACATCTTAATGTTGTCTTTAATTCAAGGATAATTCTTCGGTTTTGCAGCAGACATGGTAACCTTGACTTGGCAGAAGTGTTAAAGAAGTCACCATCACATGAATTTGATTGTCAATACAAATTTGAACTAAAACTATAGGTTGGGGCAAGCTAGAAGTTAATTAGATTTGTACGATTTTGTGGTAGGCACGAAGAAATCCAAGAATACAGAAGATTTTAAGAGATTACAGAGACTATTAAGGGCTTCTAAGAGAATAGTCTCGGACGCTTAAAACATCAAGAAGGGAAGCCACATTAGAGATTTGAATAGAAATTTGATTAACTAAAACTAAACATCCAGTGTTGTGGCCATTACAAAAAAAAAATGAGCATGAAGATATGAGTAAAGTTTTCCAAGTTCAGCTAACCAAATTTATGTTAGTACAGGACGCCCTTTTATGGATGAGGTGCCAACAGCTAATAGTTTCAATTGTAGGAGTTTTGAACCAACAATAGATTGTGTAAACGACAAGCAGTCTCCTATATGGTTTGTGTTACTAGGATAATGATAGTACTTCAGTTCAATGGTTATTCTATAAAGCTGATTATCTATTCTGGGCATCACCAGCTGTCACGAAGTTATCGAGATGATCTTAGAAGATCTATAGCTATACAGTGTCATAAGACAGTGTGTGCTATCAAACCACGTGAGAACTGAAAATGGAGAAAAAAAGGCGAAATTACTTTTCTCCAGATTACCCAAAACTTGAGAGAAATGTGAAAATGGAGAAAAAAAGGTGAAATTTCTTTTCTCCAGATTACACAAAACTTGAGAGAAATGTGATAATGGTTGCGGTAGATGTCATAATAATTACTCCCTCCATCCCTCTGAGATGTATACATTCACTGTTTGCACGCATTTCGAGGCTCTTATAAATGATATTTCTATAAATTTTTTGTAAATTTTTTTTTTCTGAATAAAAATTTAATGTCTAAATTTTTTTTCAGAATTTTTTTTTATTTTTTTAAAATTATGAAACTATGCTTAAAATGAGTCTTAGTACTTAACTAGGCCCAAGTCTTACACGGAATCACCCATATAGCTCAATCAATGTGTCAAACTGTACTGCAAGAGATAAAAACAGCCTATTCACTAGTGTATCTACAATCCAATGGTCACTTGTAACAAGCTCTAATCCTAATTTAAGTCTATTCCATGCCCGATTGCAGCCAAGTGCCGATTATTAAGTAAACTCACGCTCTCGGTTGCAGGTGAAATAGTTTAGCCAAGAAGAATACGTGAATCCGGTTAAGAGGTGATAATTTATATATACACACAAACAAACAAAACAACATTGCACAGATTTATAGAACATTACCAAGATATTCAGACCGTTAATATATTCAGCCCCTGTATCTTTAATGCTCAAATTATTGATAATCCTAAACAAACACAAATCAAACAATACCAAGATTTATAATGAATCAAAATTCAAATTTCAAGCAGAGCCTTGACATAAAGATAAGATTTTTAATGACATCCGATACATAAATTCAAATTTCCTTGACATAAAAATGAGATTTTTAATAACATACAATACATATACACTCATATATATAGCAGCAGAAAAGAAATTACCTTTGTTGAAGAAACGAGACACCTAAATGATGCTGCATATAAAAAAAAATTCTGTATAAAAATATAATAGTTTAATTTTTATTCAGAAAAAAAAATTTTAAAAAATAAATTATGGAAGTATATTTTATGAGAGCGAGTGCACGGTTTCCAACGTAAAGAACGTGATGAGACAAGGGAGTACTTTTACATTATATAGCGTGCCAATTTGCTGTTTTCAATTTATTCAAATCCTAATCCACGTAGGTGTTTTTAATTTGTTAAATTTGAATTCAAGTTGGTACCACAATTGTGGGTATTTCTTTTTACCAATGCTACCCAGTTTAGGATATACAAATGATAAACTTTTCTGAATCGACAAAAATTCGTCCTACAATTTATTATACTTTTATATGCTTTTAAAATTCTCCAGAGTTATAATTTTCTGAATTACTTTTAACATACTTTGATGTTGGTGAATAAAGAAAATATATAATATATTTTAATAATCATATTAGTTTAGTATAAATATAACAAAACTTTTTTTTATAAATTTATATTTATTATAGAGATATGATTTTAATTGGTTGTCATTTTAATAATTTGATTTTTATTTTTTTTCTAAAAGACAAATCTAAAATTTCTATAAATTTCGAAGATATATGATATAATTTTAGTGAATGATATTTCAATTTTTGATTCTCACTATAATTGGTAAGATTTAAAATTTTAGATTTTTAAAATTTTTGTTAAGGAATTAACTATAACACACACATGAATAAGTTTATTAAAATTAACAACTTATACATGATTTCGTGCGATAATGATATATTTTTACACCAATTATAATTAAAGCATTAGTTACAATGTTGGGGTTCACATTGGGGTTCACATATGGAAAGCACGATTTTTCAATCAAAATATTATTCAATAAATGGCATGATTGTATTTTAAAAAAAAATGGATTAATCGGCTATTGTTTCTATTTTATGTTTGTTCGACGCGACTATTTTTGTAGACGCCGTATGACTTTTTATTATTAAATTAATATTTAATCAAAAAAGAATACAATAAAATTAAGGGCCTGTTTGGCGAACAACTTATAAGTCACTCATGACTTATAATCCCGCAACAACTTATGGATGAGTGTTTGTCGACCCAACTTATAAGTTGTATTTACAGCTTATAAGCTGATAAGTTGAATGTTAATAAGGACGTACTTTTTCCCAACTTATTTTCATTTTTTGCCTTTTATTAACTTTAATTTTAATAAATATGTTTTTAAATGTTAATCTAATGTATAATTCATCAATTAAGATAAATATATCTTAAAATTATTTATTTTAATTCATTTAAGTGAAAAAAAATTCTGAAGTAAATTATCCAAACACTTATGTAACTTGTATGTATTCACTAACTTATCACTTACAAGTCACTTATTCATTTTAAGGCATAAGTTACTTATTTTAAGATTTCTCAAACGGGCACTAAGTATAAAATCAATCATATTGTTTTATGTGCTCACAAAAGTCACGCATCAGAATTTTCTATAATAATTTATCTTCCGGATATTGAAATTTCCAAGTATAAAACACAGTCTCTCGTTAGCAGTAAAGGGAAATATCAAAAGAATGAGTTATAAAGACCAGTAAGCAACTAAACGATGCTCTTCTTCACGATATCAATTCTGCCCAGATCTGTTTTTAGTATTTTAACCCTCTAAATGATGTTTTCCTAAAAAACGTAAAGCACTAAAGTTGTAGAGAACGATAATATCTTTCGGAAAAGTCCAGAACCAACAAATTCCAATTTACGATGAATTTGCTACGAATCATAAAAGATAGATGATTTATGTTGAGAAAAATCCTACGAATTTTAATAATAAAAATGAGGAAGGAGAATATGATGTATATATAATGTATTAAAACCCTAATTTCAGATCTTATAGTTATCCATATTAATATTTGATCCATATTATAAGCTTAATAATCTAATTAAATTTTAATTCCTAATTTTTATTAAATTTTAATAATTTTTCCCATTTTTTTAATTATTATTTTAAAAGTTACGAGGTATTACAATCGCACCTCTTGGTAAACCATTTAATTTTTTCACATCCTCCTCATCGAACAGAATCATGGATTAAAGGAACTAGGAAGATGATAATTTATAAAATTTCAGCAAATCCAAAAATATGTCAACAAGATGTTCTTCCAGACAAAACCCAAACCTAATATCTTTAATACATAAAATTTTAGCAAAACCAAATATATGTCAACAAGATGTTCTTCTAGACAAACAATAGCACGTACCCAACCTAATATCTTTAACACATTTTTGATGAAAAATAGCAATTCTATATAAACATAATTCTCTAAAATAGAAACAAGAATCGAAACATCAAACGGAAGCGTACCTGAATACCTTAAGCGATGATTGTGACGGTATTTGACTTCAGTATATGTTTTTGATTATTGTCTTCCTCAACCAAATACTTCTTGAGTGTTCTCAATAGCTCTCTCTGATGGGAGAAGAAAAGCCAGTATGCGTATCTGATATATTGGGGACTATAACCCTTTCATATACCGCCTAATTAAATATCTCATTATTATTTAATTGGGTCTGGTATTAGGTATTCACTTATTAAGCCCATATAATTATTAAAATCTTAATGGGTTCTTTATTTGATCACTTAATTTAACCCAATAAAATAAATAGCTAAATATAATTGATATATAAATATGTAGCCCATAATAAATTATTATCATTATTTAAAATAATAATAACAATCTCCCACTTGGGCT
>PHNY01215378.1:2026-16800 GCA_003724115.2 Anethum foeniculum
AAGCACTTAAGAGTTTGTTGGAGTTGATTTTTGGTGCATTTTCTTCATATTTTGACTTAGGAGTTGATTTAGGGAGTTTCTTGGAGATGCTCTTACAACATTAGAAAGTAGCAAGTCAAATAGATTGCTTGTGTTAATTTTGGATTAGCATCGAATCCTTCTCCAATAATGTTGTCAGGTGACTTTTCACTGACATTTTAAAGGTTTTTTATTTTGACGGAAAAATCTTTTGAAAAAATTTGTAGAAAAATGTATTTTTTTCATTTAAAGAAAAATAATAATGATGACAATTAAGATTGTCACAGTTATTTAGACAATAAAATTTTAATATCATCTTAATAACACACCTGAAAAGCACAAGCACAAATGAAAAAGTTAAATATCAAAATATAGATAATAATATAATTGTATAAAATACTATTAAAAGTATGTTGTATGAGATGCTATTAAGTTTGTTAAATTAGTTGTCAAATGCAAGTGAAATTATAGAAGTTAAATTATAAATAAATCTTGTATAACTACGTAATTGTAAAGAACCAAAATTTGGTAAATTTATACTATTGAAAGTGTTTTTTCTTATTAATTAAGAGTATAAACGATATTGAACAACTGTTGAGCTTTAATTATTTCAAAGAAATGATCTTATTATTTTCCAAAATTAAGTACTACATTTTTATTCAATCATTTAGACGAAATGATCTGAAATTTCAAATGACATATTGAGAAATGCTGGTTGAAAATTGGAAGCCAAATCAAACTTATTTTCTAGAAAAGTTGACTCTGACTACTCAAAATATACCTGGAGATCTGTCCCTACTCCCTATATAAATTATCACCAAGTATTTTCCATTTTCTAACTTGATGAATCTCAAGAATCTAGGTGTGCTGTCTATAAATACCGAGGGAAACACAAAAACAAAAACAAAAACAAAACTCAGTCAGCAAACCAAAAAAGACTCTCTGCTTCTCTCATGACATAACAAGTTAACAACCAAAATACAAAGTCACGCGTCAATACATATTTTCACATACATCTCTCCATATGTCGCCAACTAACTTTTCAGATGACTTGAAACTTCATACAGCATTTCCGGCTATTAATTCCGACATGATCACCGCTGAAAATCTCGAACCCGACATTCAAATCATCACCTCAGGTGGACAGCGCATTCCTGCCCACGCTAGCTTATTGGTACATAGTTATTTTTATTGATTTTGCTGAATTTTTACTAGTATTATAATTTTAGACCGTAGAGTTAGACCTCGTTATAATTTTATTCATTTATCGAGATTATTCATTTATCAAGGTTGAACACATATAAACTGAGCCTATTATGATGTGACCGAGAAAATTAACGAGGTTATTCATTTATTGTATGAGTAAAAAAGTGTAACTCTTTAATATATTTTGATCCTTAGGCGTCCGCTTCTCCAGTGCTGGGGAGCATCATATGTAACCTGAGAAAGAACCAGAGCTTTGAGGGCACTATTCAGATTCATGGCGTGCCTTGCGATGCCGTTTCTGTGTTTGTACGGTTCCTCTATGCTTCAATGTTAGTTCTTCCTGCTTCTTAGTACATTTATATTAGTAGATATTTGTGTGCATTGTATATTTTTGTACTAAGGTACCTTGGTACTAATTTTTAATGAAAAGATGCTACATGTTCCGAAATATTTATGAATTGGTGTAGTAGACCATAACATGAGACACAAAGTGATGTGTAACTAATAATGACACGAATCAAATCATGCACGAGACAGATCACATTCGGTATTGTATTTGATCAATGTTTTGGAACCTCTAGTGTCATTGTAGTAGTTATTTTTTGTCGAAGAATTTAGATTCTGTGAAATAAGTTTAGTTTGGGAATAGTAAGTATAAAAATGACCAGAATGCATTTGGGATTTTAGGTGTTCTGAGGAAGAAATGGAGAAGTTTGGGATCCATTTACTAGCTTTGTCTCACGTATACTTGATACCAAAGCTGAAGCGAAGGTGCATCAAGGCATTGGCTCAACGATTGACAGTTGATAATGTAGTGGATGTTCTTCAACTCGCTAGACTTTGTGATGCGCCTGATCTTTACTTCAAATCCATAAAGCTGATCAATGAGAACTTCAAGGTTGTTGAACATACAGAAGGATGGCAGTTCCTGCAAAATAACGATCCGTCTCTCGAGCTTGAGATTCTACAGTTCATTGATGAAGCTGAACTGGTATGCCACCCCAACAAAACATATATAGGTTCATGCTTCCATTGTTATATCAAAGTTTTTGGGTGATTTGTGGCTAATTTTTGGTCATTAATTATAATATAGAGGAAAAAGAATGCGAAGAAGCTTAAAGAAGAACAGTGCTTGTATTTACAGCTAAGTGAAGCCTTGGAAAGTTTAGAACATATATGGACAGAAGGTTGTACTAGTGTTGGACCTCATGACATAGAGCCAAGCAGGACGAAAGGTCCATGTAGCAAGTTTTCGGTCTGTGAAGGACTCCAGCATTCGATCAAACATTTTGCTGCATGCAAGAAAAAGGTTAATGGAGGGTGCTTGAGGTGCAAGAGATTTTGGCAACTTCTTAAACTTCACTCTTCCATCTGTGAGCACTCTGATATCTGCAAAGTTCCTATGTGCAGGTAAGATAAGCTAACATCCCTTTAATTTGTTAGCAAAATTAAGTTTTCCTGTGCCTAAACATTGTGTTACACCTACCTTGTTCAAATGTAGGTTCACATAATTTGTCTTGTAAATTGCTTGAGATTCTTGAAAACTTTGACAAGTTGAATTAAAATGCTAATCTTAGTCATTATTAGTACATAAGTACAGCATTTCATTATGAACTATTTGTGTTGATATATATGATCTGTGTTATGTGAAACAGACAATTTAAGGCGAAAACTCAATCAGAGAAGAAGCGAAAGGATGTAACAAGGTGGAATCTATTAGCCAAGAAAGTGATGTCCGCGAAAGTCATATCTTCACTGTCTGTTTCCAAGAAGAAAAGAGAAGAGGAGCCAAGGAGATGAACATACATTAGCATGATCATTCAAAAAACTGCAAGCTTCACAATATGAAGTACAAATTAGTAAATAGGACTAAGTAGTTCTGTTCATATGTTGGAATTTGGATTGCAGAGTATCATCAAGGTTTTAAATTGTGTTTGGGCTCTGAGTCTGTTTTTGGGTGAAGTTTTTTTTTTCCCCACTTCTCCAAGTGGTCATTTTTTTGTATCTACTTTTTTTGGTTGGTCATAGACTAGTATAGTTTTACTGTTCTCGAGTCTTGGTAGGGAAAGTGTGCTTGGCAGATGGTTAACAAATTTTGAGTTGTGTTTGCCTTTATACTATGTTGTAAGAAAGAAGTGGTGGTTTTAATTTATGCCAAAATTCAATATGTATTCATCGACCCAACTATTGTCTCTTCATTTAAAATTTCATTCATCTTCTTTTAAGAAAAATATATTTCATTCTTTTAATTTATGTGTACATATTTATCTCTCACCCAATTTATATGGGTTATTTGAATTTTTATGATCAAATTAACTAATTTTAACAGAATGCTTAATTTTTCTGTTTAAATTGACTCAACTTTTATCGTAAATATTTAAATAGAACAAATAAATTAAAATGAATAGAATAATATATTACAAACAAACTTAAAATATTTTGTATTTGGTAATTCATGGTTAGTTATTTTTGATTAACCAATAAAGAAATAGTGATCGTGAAAATTTTAAATTAAATTGACGATAATCGTTAAATTTGATATTTTTATTACTTTAATACCTAAAATTCAGCGCCGGTGATTAACCTGTGGCCCAACTGCACAGGGCCCAAAATTATCAGGGGCCCCCAATTAGTCTAGGCCCAGTATATATGTTACAAGTATTTGACACAATAGAACCCAGCTTTGCAAGAGGAGAAAAAGAAAAAGACTCATATATTAAAAATCAAATTACATGATAATATAGTCGGACTTGGTGTCTCACTCATATATTAAAAATCACATTACATGGTAATATACTCGACTTGGTGTCTCTCTATAGAACTGCTGAACATCTCAGTATTCAATCAACCTATTTCTAATAAGAATGTACTGGATTTTATTATGTAGTGTGTATTTTTTTTTCATTAAAAGGGCCAAATATTTAAATTTATCACAGGGCCTCTTTTTCTATTGAGCCGGGCCTGCTAAAATTAACAAAAGAAAGTAAATAACACATTAAATTAAAGTTACACTATAAGATCTAAAACATAATGCTTTATGAATTGAACCCTTCTATTTGTGTCGTACTTTATTTCATCTTGTTTTAAAATAAATGTTGGAAGTTTTGTGCACGTATTTTAAAGTAGTGGAACGTTATTTTATGAATGCATTCTTGATTTTTTTTATTTCAGATAATAAATTATAAATTATCACTTGATCTTAGAGATATATAGTGATAATTCCCAATCCGATCTAGTAAAAAACTAGAAATGAGAGAGATCTAAATATGGAGGGCGAGTGTGTATAGTATAATGTGGAGTAAAAGTGACCAACCCATCAATTATTCACTGTAGGACTATTTATAGGCCCAGGATTAGGGTTTTGGGAAATTTAGTTGTGATCCTAGCCATTTGTTACCAGGTGAGGAGGACGCTTGGCGCTCACGGATGCTTTACACGTGTCCAGGTGAAAATTGTGGGAGAATGTGTCATGAATGTTCTGGTGTGTGCCTTTATTGTGCTCATCATTGGCCATCATTAGCTGTCATCATCAACAGCGGTCCCCACTCCACGTCATGATTGTTTTCTGGGTTAGGCCCAAATGAAACAGGACTAAAATACACCCAAATGAACCGGGGCTGCTGGACTGAATTTAACCATGACCCAAAACAACCACGATTATTTATATCCCATCATACAGCATATTAGAAGTTTATATATAACTATATATATAAACTAGCCGATAAATTATAACTTTAGTTAACACGTTTGTGATAAGCTATCTAGTTTCTTATAAAAACTGTAATTGAACAAGAATCTTATTTCTGTCTTCGAAAATCAGAACATTTGAATATTTATATCTACTAAATTTCGTATATACATGTAAGAAAAGTCAGTGCTCCTTGGTATCTTTCTCTTTTTTTTATTAAGAATCATGGAGATCATGGTGTACCTACACATGCTAGAATATTAGTAACACACGGGTTGTACAACCGAAATATGTGAATATGATTATGTCTAGATTTTACAATGGTCAAAATGTGACAAACAGTGTCACATGAAATAATAGTGTTGAGCTATATCTTTACAAAAATATCTTCACGCCTGATTCACCGATATTCACCTGCATTTTAACTGTACTGAGAATCATACATGTGCACCGACTTACCCTACATATTTCATCCACTCACGGTTTTATTGTCAATTTTAAAATGCTACATTAAGCTTATAAATCTTCTTAACTTTAACCAAATAGTATGAGTTCAGAAGAAAACTTACTAAACTTTCCAGTTTAATATCTTTTTAATGTAAACGAAGGGACTTCGGTTTTCGTCGTTAGACCGGAGGTTTGTTTGGTATTCCTTTTACAAAAGTTTTTTGTTTAATTTAAAAGTAAAACCAAACCAAATCAAACATACCCGATACCCGGTATAATCTGTTTACAACAGGGTCCGATAAGGTAAGATGTACACAGACCTGCTTCTAGAAAATTGTTTCCATGAAGACCCTCGGCTTAGTGCATGATTCATAAAATAGTATGTGCAATAAGTTATAAACAATACCTAATCCGTGACTTTATTCACACGGAATTTACTTCGAAGTGAACGTATTTTTACGATTAAACGCCTAGCCAATGAAACTCTACCAAACAGTTAGCGGATCTAACTTCCCAAATTCACAATATATCAAATCAGGTTGACCCCGATAAACCCAAACCTTGTATTACTGTCTTCATCAAAGGTCACTTGATCTTGTAAATCTTCACCCACCCCTTTCATCTGCCTTTATCCCAAGTTTGCAACCAATAAATGTCTACCCACCATTGATGAACAAGAACTCCACTTTTTCACAGAGAAATAAAAAGGTCTAAGCATCGTCCGTAAGCATTGTGTCAGCATAATCGCCCATAAAAAGATATCGAAATCATACAAACACCTAATTAGTCTCGACAATTGAATTACCGCATTCCGTCACACCCGATCTCGCTTGCGCTTGTAAATACCATCAAAATACTTCTGATAATAGACTTCATATATTACAGGGGCTGCCAAGTGCCAATACTTCTAATTGCCAATTGTCAATTGATATTGAAAATCTGGGTTTCTCATATTTTTGAAAATAATATTTTCTAGTTTTTGTAAAAATTGTTGATTTCACCCTCAAATTGATTATTATTTTTGGTATATTTTACAATGTTCTAAAAGTCAGCAATTAATCGGAATTAATCGCCGATTAATTATTGTTTGGTGAGCTAACAAATTGATTAAGTGAAAAATCGGGTCAAAAAATATTTTTCACAAATATCGATCAAGAAACAGTCAAAATTGGATTAATAGGTCAAAAATCGGCCTCCTTCATAAACATTAAAAGGAGAAAATAAAAAATTAAAACATAATAAGAAAAATGTTATTATCGTATATATAATTATTATTTTAAATGTTTAAATAATGAATTTCTTAATTTTTGATCTCAAATTGACCAAAATACATAAGTTAGATTTTAAAATTTTTATTTACTTTAATAATTTTATACATTTAAAATTAATTTGTGTTAATATATATAGATAATTGTATATGTATAATCAGAGTAAAAAAATAATTACATATATCAATATTTATACATAAAAATTATTAACTTAGTTTCATGTAATGACCGATCAATCCATAATTACTTGATTAATCCTGAACTGTGCCTCCACCTGTTAAGTTCGATTCACGCTTTTTAATATTAAAACATTACTTTTCCAAAATATTGTCAAACACTTTCTGATTTTTACGACTAGCATATTTTTTACAAACACATATTAAAAGCCAAAGGCTAACATTCGTTAACTTCAAGCAGTGTTGTAAAAATCGGTAATCGGACCTAATCGGTTGAGCTACCGATCTAGGATTAATCGGTAATCGGGGATTAATCGGAGTAAAAATCGGATGTATTATTTAAATAATAAATATATATATATATATACATATTAACTATTTTCCTGAATAAATATCAAAAATATTTGAATATCAAAAGAACTAATTAATGTAAAAGTAGGCTTCAAGCAGTGCTACCATTTGTACGAGTTTTGGAGGGGCAACTGATTTCATGATCTGAGATTCTGAGCCACGAATAGTGGAATCAACACATGCTCTACTACCTGAATAAAGTTCACGAGGGAATCTTCTTTTGATCCTCAAAAGAAAAAAACAGATCGCAGCATAACCGGCCCAGTGCTGTTTGTTGCCTCTCAAAAAGATAGTCCCTTCAAACCAAACCAAGTGGCCACGCCGGTTAATTCAATAATTAAGGCCACTAACAGAATTAAGATGCCCATTTACATAGACAATTTATATCTTCGGGACTTATTTGTTTGGTCTTGGTCTCCTCTGTAGTTTAAAAAATTTCTATTTCAGCTCTATTAAAGTTTTTTTTTTTTTTTTAATCTTAGCGGAATTAGAAAAAAACACTAAAATTTCTTTGGATTTTGGGGAGTTTAAACTCCAACCTTTTTCCTAAATAATCAATCGTGTCAACTTTTTATTCCTGAAATTAATAAGTTTAAGTTTTCTTTTTCTGTTATAAAAATCGGTCGATTTTTCAAAAATCGTGGATAAATCGCTGATAAAACTCAAAAATATTTGATCAATTTGATAAATCGTTGATAAATTATTAATAAATCATCCGATTTTTCAAAAATCGTACGATAAATCACAAATCAGTATCTCAACAACAGATTTGTTCCGATTTTCAAAATCTGTAACCATGATTTTTTTCATTAACAAACAAATTTTTTGAAGTTTTTCTGAAAAATATAAAAATATGTTGTACAAGTACTCTTTACGAAAGAATCTAATGCGAAATACCATAATTTTCTAAATATGATTTTATATCAAAATGCAACTATTTTATAAAAACCTTGCAATTATAATCATCGAGGTCAAATTCAATTTTAAGAAAATATAAAAAGGTTGATTTGTATGTATTTGGTGGAAAAATATTGTAAGGAGTAATATTAATTGTAAATAAGTTTTGGATAAAAAAAAATATTTTTTCAAAAAGAAAGTATGGGCTTCCTTATGGTTTCGTTTATGATCCAATGATCATGGCCTTGGGCCTGTCGTGTGAGCGTTAGTTAAATAGGAGTAGAATAATATAATAGAACTAGGCTCACGCCAGGAATCGGATGTTTTAAACTCTGGACTGATTACGCAAAGTAGGGCAGAGCATGGGCCGGTTCGGTCCGGTTTTTGAATAAAACCAAAACCGGAACCCGAACCATATATCTTCGGTTTTAAAAATCAAAAACCGCAACCGCAACCGAACCACCGGTTTCGGTTTCAAAACGCCCGGTTCAATTTATATCGGTTCGGATTCGGTTTCATAACCGCATAATAACTTAAGCAAAAAAATATTACAAATTTGTATAAATAAAATGTAATTAATTAAAAACCTAGCTATTTCATGGAGAGTTATACCTTTAATATATTGATGATGGTTAATGCCAGGAAAGGATAAAACTGAAAAGGTGTAAGTTTTGGTGAAAAAAGAATAACTGCATTTAGACCTCAAATCCATAATTAAGCTTTTTTATTGTTGTATATTTTTTGCTATATCCTCACTGCAAGATAGTTTATAGACTTTGCAGTTTGAAACATTAAACTCAAAACTAAGTATATGGAAAAATTTAATGCAAAGTGATTGCAAATAGTCTAGTTGAAGGTGAAAACAAAATCTGACTAATGCTACCTCATTTGATTAATATGATGGTCCGTCTCAATTACATAATTACTAAACAATGCCCGAATATATTTACTTTATCCGACTTCTTAATATATTTATTTTTTTTAATTTTATAAATTTATATACTTATAGAAATTATATATATTAATTAATTATAATCGGTTCGGTTCGGTTTTTTNGTTCGGTTATGACCTATAACCGGAATCGAACCATCTAAATTGGATCGGTTTTTTATTTTTCGGTTTCGGTTTCGGATCGGTTTTATTCGGATCGATTTTTATCGATTTTTACCGG
The DNA here is from genome assembly GCA_003724115.2 of Anethum foeniculum. Classification (NCBI taxonomy): domain Eukaryota; kingdom Viridiplantae; phylum Streptophyta; class Magnoliopsida; order Apiales; family Apiaceae; genus Anethum; species Anethum foeniculum. Next base: position 11,249 of record PHNY01215378.1, read on the forward strand.
TTTCGGTTCGGTTTCGGTTTTGATTCGGTTTTTTGCTTCAGCCCCAACACAAAGTGTTTAAGTAACACGGGCGCCGTTGGACTCATTACACATAGGGAGGTGTGTATTTAACGTAGGCGCGGTTCATAACAAGCGATAATCGCACATCAATTGTGTGTGAAATTTTAACCAAAAAAAAATTAAAAAAAAATTGAATAGAGTGACGAGTCTCATGCATTTGCATCAAATTTTAATGTGAAATATTTTTACATAAAATTTTAGCGGAGAGATGTTCTCACAGTGGATTGTTAGGGATCTAGACCCTTTTAATTTTAGTTTTGTTGACTTTACTCCAGTTCTTTTTCACGTGTCTCTTAAATTCAGTATCTCAACCTCTTGCAAAGGAGGGACTACAAGACCACAGTAATATCAATCATTAAAACAGGAAAACTTTAATACAAACAAAGCAAGTAAATTCTATTTTACAAGAACAATAGATCACACAGGTGCAAGAAGCTTGTCCTATAAATTTGGACTTCATTATAGGGAAATGACTGCATTTTAACAGACAAGAAATGCAAAGTAAAGAAAACTTAGTAAAACAATCTGCGCATTCTGTTCAAAGTTCATCAGCATGAGGGGATGTATGAACATTAGGGTTCGCAGAGGAAGTTTTGATGGGATAAGAGGCCTCCATTGCTATGCCACAGATTCCTTCTTTAGCAGATACGCCACGCTGCATCCTTAAGTATCCGTTCTCTCCCCATGCAGATCCCCACGAGTTCTTCACTATCCAATAGTTGGTTCCATCAGGTTCTGTTCCATATCCTACAACAGCTACTCCATGATCGAGATCATGGCCACACACTCCGTTAAACACTCCCTGCAATCAAGTCATTATATGTCAAACTTTGAGCATGATTCTTTTAACTATTTCATTAAAGCAAAATACGTGTAAACAAGATTTTTGTATAGTGATCATAATTACCTTTGAGTATAACTGGAAATCAATGCCACTAGCATCAATAGCTACAGATACAGGTTGGTTAGCTGCTGCCTTCATCAGTGCATTCTCATCATTAGCAGGCACATTTTCATGCCCATCAATTGAAACTGCTGGAGAATTCACCTGGAAAATAGTTTGTGTCTTAATATCAAAAATTAAAATAAAAAAATATAGAAGCTTGTTATGGTAAACCGATACACGTATACAATGATTGTTTCATTTAGTACCTTTGAAAGATCACATGGTTTGTCTATAGCTTGGTATGGATACTGATCCTCTGTTATAATCCCTCCTTTCTTCTTTATAAAGTCAAATGCACCATCCATCATCCCTCCATTGCATCCTTGATTTACTTCAGTGTCACAGTCAACAAGTTCTTGCTCGGACAAAGATACTAATTTATTTGTTCTAATAAAGTTTATTCCCTCAACCCCTACAACGGCTGAAAATGCCCAGCAACTTCCTGTAACATGAATTTTTTTATTATATTAAGGATGCATGATTAAGAAGCGAAGCCTGGTTCATTCTGGTGTTCCGGTACTTTTTTTTTCTTTTCAATGTGTCAATTGAATCAAGTGCTAGATTATTCATTCTGCCACTTGATATAATTCTGTTCATTTTATTGGTAAATCTGTGTACCAAATGAAACAGGGAGCATTACTTGTAAGTGTAGACGATAACAAAAGTTTACTTACCACATTGGCCTTGATCCTTGACATCAGTAACAGCTCCTCTCGCCCTCCAATCAACAGATGGAGGAACGTCGTTAACATTTTCATACATGAAGTTTGAATTGCCAAGTCGCTCCCCTAGGAACATACGGTGATGACTAATCTTGGATCCAGCATAAAAGCTTCGGAACTCGTAGTTAGTCATATCTGCAAACTTGTTCAATGTGAGCTTATAAGGCTTATCCAACTTGTTAGTGTTGTGAACATGTTTAGCATTCGCTTTAAACACATTAAATCGCTTATGCTTTTCGTTCAGACTCCTGGATACAGAGTGGTGGCTCGTCCATCTCTCGTATAACCCCCACAAGCCTTCTTCTGTCTCCAACTCCTTCTCGTGATAATCGAAACTTTGAGCAAGACCAAGAACCAGTGCCAAAGCAAGATAAACTAAAAGAAGCTTCATTTCAATATCGGCTATCGTTTGTCGTTAATAACAAGATGAGAAAAAGTTGAGAGCTTTGAAGGGATTTATGTAGTACAATGGTACAAGAGATCATATATATAACAGAAATGGAAATGAGGAACCTTATGGGCAAGAAATAAAGAGATCATAAAGTTGATGAACAATTGTTATATTGTTAGACCTTGGGTCAAGGCTTTTGCTGCAAGTCGGTAACTAATTCTTTTCATTCTGTTGCTTGAGCTAATTTGGGTCAAGTTCGTTTTTAAAGTGGAACAATCAGGCATGTACTACATCACCAAAGATTCAGAATGTGATTTTGTTTTACGTTTTTTGAGGAAGAAATGGGAGGGGTGGGGCAGTTAGATAACTTCCCACTATAACTTACAAACTTAAGGTACATCTTAAACCTGCTAAAATGGGCTAGTGTCCAACTTCACAGTTGCTAAAAGTAGGCAGTTGCATAAAGAGACGAATTTAGACCCTCTGTACCTCATTCTTGTACCATACAGTATCAGCATTGTCAAATGTCTCATAGTTGCATAAAAAGATGTATTCAGATCCTCTGCAACTAATCCATGCCCCGTATCTTGGTAAACTAGGGGTGTTAAGGTGTGTGACCTGAGTCAGTAGCTCGCTTCGATTATCTACACCAATATGACACGAATAGGCGAATATGATCCAAACAAATAAACTAAAACGAACTAGTGATTTTTAGATTGACACGAAATTAACAAGGCTTAATGACTTTTTAAGCCTTAAGGTCTGCACCAATATACCTATTAGCCCTGTACCTCATTCTTGTACCATACAGTATCAGCATTGTCAAATGTCTCATAGTTGCATAAAAGATGTATTCAGATCCTCTGCAACTAATCCATGCCCCGTATCTTGGTAAACTAGGGGTGTTAAGGTGTGTGACCCGAGTCAGTAGCTCGCTTCGATTATCAACACCAATATGACACGAATACGCGAATATGATCCAAACAAATAAACTAAAATGAACTAGTGATTTTTAGATTGACACGAAATTAACAAGGCTTAATGACTTTTTAAGCCCTAAGGTCAATATACCCATTACCATTAGCCCCTGCGGTTCAAAACCGTTCACTTTTGTCTCTGAAACTGAAAACGTATCTTTTTACCCTTGGACCGGAAAAAAATCGATATAAATCAACTGGTCCAAGGGCAAAAAGGTGGACTAATGGGTATACCGGTGCAAATCTTAATACTTAAAAGGTCATTAAGCCAATTAACAAATATGAAAACACCACCACAATCTGGAACTCATAATTGTCACCTGCCGCTTAACTGCAGAGAACAGAGAAAATGGTCTCTATAAAGAGATGAGTATAGTAAATAATGCATATTATTGAGAATACTATCACTTTGGAGAAAGGAGAAACTGTACAGATTACAAAACTAAATGCTGATCTCCAAATCTCCAATAATAGGAGGATTGTTCAATTAGTGAGTAATGGTAGTTCTATCACACCTTGTATGAGAAGTTGCGAATGCAGAGGTTTCAAACATTACATAACATTTTAGAAAAACTAAAAAGATCAGAAGAGTAAAAATCACACCCCCACACGATATAAGTTAATCATCACCTATCTTTTGAACCTCCTCATGGTACTTTCTCAGCTCAACATAGGACTGGTTTGAACTTCGAACAATTTATGCTGCTTGAATTCTATCCACCCAATCCACACTCCGCCGTGCTCTTTCAAACTGTTTGTCAATACTTTTCCGGGATTTCTCATGGTATTCAACACTCCTACGAGATTTTTCAATTTGTTCAGAAGGTATTTTTAACTTAGCGGCAAACTTGTCATTATTATCAAATTTGTATTCGTAAAATTTCAGTTTTTCATTTTTACTAGTGCTCTGTCTACGTTTATCTCTTCTATCAGTGCTTTTTCTTGGAGCTTCAACACAATCCGTGCTCCTGGCGTGTTCAAGCCGCCCATCTACACTATTCCTTGAACTGTTTCGCCTGGACTGAGATTTTTCAACATGAGATATAAACTTCTTTAAATGCTTAAGATACTCTGGGTATAATTCCAAGTTGCAATGACTCCCTCCTTTCAGCCATAATGGTTCATATTTCTCTTGACACAGTGCCCAAAGTTGTCTACCATGAGAGCAATCAACAACTTCATCTGAAGTCCCCTGCAAATATATTCAAATTCAAAGAAGTTAATTATTTTCCCATTCATTTTCTACTGCGGTTTTGCTCTCTTGGATCAGATTATTAAAAAATTTAATGGAATACAGCAATGCAATAAATTGAATCATCCACAAAGCAGCAAAAATAGATCTAATGTTAATCGGAGGCACATAGTCAAGCTCAAAAGAGGCCTATGGTTCTACATGGAGATAAAGAACCTAATGGTTATGCAACGAGTATCTCTACCAAGGCTGGAAACTTTGAACACTACCACGTGAGATACTTGATACTCTGTTCGATACTATCGTTCTTTCCTTCCAAAATTTTGGTAAAATAAGTTGAAAATTTTTAAGTCCTTCGCGGACTTCTTATTTTCCTAGTTCCTACCCTAGCCCAAAACCTTGTAGTATACTACTCCCTCCGTCCCATTGAGAAGTCTACGTGCACTGTTTGCACGCATTTCGAGGCTCCTATAAAGTGTAGTTTCATAACATTTTTTTAAATTTTTTTTTACTGAATAAAAATTTAGACATTAAATTTTTATTCAAAAAAAGAAATTTTTAAAAAATAATTGTGGAACTATACTTTAAAGGAGTCTTAAAAAGCGTGCCAAAAAGTAACGTAGAGAATTGAATGGGACAGAGGGAGTAGTATGAAAGATTAGGTACAGAGTTGTGAACCATATAGTATACCAGCTTATTTGGTGTGGAACATGCTATAATATTCCCCTTCACTATATTCTGTTTATAGCTAAGCAGTTGCCGATGTTGATATCACACTGATGCCGCATCATATATATTAGTATTCAATCTGTTATTATTATTATTATTATTATTATTATTATTATTATTATTATTATTATTATTATTTCTTTTGTTTTTGTGTTTGCATTTCATAAATTGATGACTAGGCCCAGTCAAGACCACTCCTGATATGAACCAGGAACCTAAGAAATCTAGCATTAGCCGAAAGAAATTAGAATCTTGAGTTGTGAACCATATAGTATACCAGCTTATTTGGTGTGGAACGTGCTATAATATTTCCCTTCACTATATTCTGTTTATAGCTAAGCAGCTGCCCATGTTGATATCACACTGATGCTGCATCATGCATACTAGTATGCAATCTTTTATTATTATTGTTATTACTAGCTTATTGCCCGTGCAATGCACGGGTTGTACGGTTTCCATTATTCGTGTATTTTTTTGATAATTATAATAATATATTTAAAAATTCAGAACATTGTAATATTCATGTAAAATCGGA